>JAAAKM020002622.1:2232-13269 GCA_010016025.2 Alatinidae sp. Z8VKAUB7J3 | reverse complement strand
AGCAGGAAAGTCTTGAATGGCTTGAACTTTAGTGGGTAGAGGAGTGATGCCTTGAGATGAGATGTGGTGGCCAAGAAAATGGAGAGATGAAACACCAAATTTGCATTTAGATGGATTGATGACAACACCATACTCATGCAAGCGTTGAAAGAGAAGACGAAGATAATTTAGATGTTCCTCTTCATTATGACTTGCGACAAGAAGGTCATCAATGTACGCGTAAGTGAAATTGAAGCCATGAAGAACCTCATCAATGAAGCGTTGGAAAGTTTGAGCAGAGTTCCTGAAACCGAAAGGCATGCGTACAAATTCAAAAAGACCGAAAGAAGTGATGATAGAAGTTTTAGGGAAGTGCCACAGGAATTTGATGATATGCCCTTACAAGATCAATTTTAGAAAAGATAGTTTTGCGATGCAAGTGAGAAGTAAAATCTTGGATACATGGGATAGGATATCGGTCAGGGATGATGGCGCGATTTAAAGCACGATAGTCACCACAGGGGCGCCAAACTATCTATAAACTCCATTGCAATTTTATTTACTGTGACATAAACGTATCTAACAGAAAAGGCCATAAAATTTGAGAAAAGGTCCTTTATTGAAATGTTAATGCCTTTATATCTGCCCAAAATTATAACTCTGAAGAGTGAGAACGGCTACCTATGTTTCACTTACTGCCTACGCTTGCCGTTGTAAGCATGGCTACCCGTGCAAAAAACTCTTTGATCAAAGCAACAAAACAAACCAGAATCTGGTCGCCACAGTACCATCAAATCACAAATTCCTTTTAGATCTGTTTTTAATCAGGCTCAGGCACTCATAAGGTACCATTGCCATTATTGTGTATGAATCTGAACGATGCCACAATAATTTAGAATCTGAAACTGAATCAGTAGCTCTGAAATCCGTTATAAACATACCGCTGTAATACCCAGATATCGGCATTTAAAGTTTATGCTTGCTTCTCGTTCCTTATAAAAATTATCATCGTGTAGGTAGACTTATATAAAGTTGTAGAACCTGGCTACGAAAAGTAGTGTCAAAAGTGTCTTATCAAAAGCAAAAATCTCCTCACCTTGCAAGTCTTCACAGTTTCTGATGTCTCTTAAAGGACCCCAGGTGTATATTGTCTTTTAAAAGCTCCACCCTGGACCTGTCCGATGGCCCTCTCAAAAATGTTTAATGTGCCAAATTGTATACATTTTCTCAAATGGCCCGCTGGCCGGATTGAACAACCTTCGCGGGCCGGGGATTGCGCATGCCTGGTATAGAGAGTGGGATGTCGCCCATCCAGTAGACGTTCCTTCTCTGCATTAATAATTGATCCAAAGGAATGCCAAAGGCCAATACTATTTGCAATAAGAGACACTGCAGACGTCATCAGTATGGTCCTGAGTCAGCAACAAAATGCCTTAGGGAATCTGGCTCCGGATTTGACCTCTGGGTTAACATTCATAGCCTTGCTCATAGGTGGATATAGACGCAAGTCAAAATAGGTTTGCGATCAGACCTTGCCTTCTCCTGTGTGAGCCGTCTGTATCAAGAGGCCATTTTCCCATTCGGTACCTGAGGAGCCCACTGCCTGGGAGTTCTCTCTCTACACCAATTTTCTAAACAACATTAAAAAACACTCATATTTGTTATAGCCTACGTCTCGGGCCTGTTGGTTTTTTGCAGTCTCCCACTTGACTTGTAACTTATTTATTACTTTGATATAATTGGGCGTATATATTCCACAATACCAGGACAGAAATACGTGCCTCGCGTAAATACTAACAATCAAAATTACTCAAATAATATAAGAGCACTTGGCAATAATAGCTGCCGATTGCAATTAAGTACGAATATTCCGCATGTAAAGCATTTAATCAATGTATTCTCAAAACGATGACCTAAGCTGCAGAGCATTAACATGAGCATTAACAAAAACACAAGCACAGGAACTATGGACAACACAGAGATGAATGGAATGAAAAGTACCTCGAATAACACTACTCGATAAGAAGAGAAACACCTGGATACTAGACAGAACTAAAGTGAAGAACGTGATAGTAGAGAATAAGAAATCCAAATGGAGATGAACGGGACATGTGATGAGACTAACTGATGATCGGTGGGTACAGAAAATTATGCACCTGTATCCAATAGAACGCACTAGGGATCGAGGGAGACAACCTACACGATGGGAAGACGAGATTAAAAGGCTGGACACCAA
This sequence comes from Alatinidae sp. Z8VKAUB7J3, assembly GCA_010016025.2. Taxonomy (NCBI): domain Eukaryota; kingdom Metazoa; phylum Cnidaria; class Cubozoa; order Carybdeida; family Alatinidae; species Alatinidae sp. Z8VKAUB7J3. Next base: position 11,054 of record JAAAKM020002622.1, on the reverse strand, counting down.
CTGTAGGAGAGCAGCAAAGGATAGACAACAATGGCGACATACAGTGAAGGCCTTTGTCCAGCAGTGGGATCTAGGAGGCTGCTGTTGATGATTATGATGACGATTCCGCATGTACAAGCTACGTCACCTAAAATACTCTAGCCTAGTAATTAAATGTTATCAAAATCAGTCAACACCTCTGAACCGGTAGTTTTTAAAGCGGAGTTTAAATGAGATTGCTCATCAAAGGCTTAACAACCACTGAACTCGTAAGAGATGTTAGAAAAAAGGCACAGATAAGGCATGTTATTTGGAGGGCCTGTCTAAATGGAACCTGTAACTAAACAATTTACACCGATTAAAGTTACAGTCTTTAGGGAAGCAAAAAAGTACACAGAGAAAATAGCAGGGTGCAAAATGAAACTTCCGCCGTAAGTGGAAGTAGATGATAAGTAGACGTCCTTCAATTAGGAATCTCGACAGTGAATGAATAAAGTATCATATCAGGTCGTTTCATCCCTGTTGATGCCATGAACATACCGTCTCCATCTAGCTCTGTCTTCACTGTCTTTGTTTAGTTGGTAAATATTTCTCTCGGTGAGTGATTTGAAGTTGCCAACCCATTTTGTTGTAGGCCTTCCCCTATCTCTTTTTTTTAATTTCTTGCTTCGTCATTTTTTTTCAACCATGAAAGTACATGTAGAAGATGGCCAGATATGACATTTCCCGAGTATGTAACAGAGTTTCAAGGGTTCCAGAATCATCAAGGTTAATAAAGGTCAACTATCTACCTTATCCAGTCTCTCTCCCCTCTCGATGGTGTTCTGTCCAGAGCTACAATCTAGAACTTGGTAGTGGATCTACAATAATACTGACGAGCAGCGATTAACATCGCGCACTGGAACGGTCAACTTACGCAGTTGATCCAATATGGTGTCTGTAAGAAATCTCAATCGTGACTGAAAAGAACAGTTTTTATAACTTAGTAAAGACATCAAACATTGTACTTTGTTTCTAAGATCGTATTTCCCTTCTGGTGTGAACGACTATGATTTGACGGTGGTGTTTAAGTGACAGCCGTTAGTCACATGTCTAAGACTGCAGTTAGAGCGAGGGCTTATGGTTTGTGTTAATCTATAGAATCGCGAGAGCCTTACTTTCGGTAGCTACCTTGACAATGCTGTTCTCATCGATTAACTCAACATGAGACTGAATATCACCATCGACTTTGACTAGGTTTTGAAACCAATCACTTATCACGCTGTCATGGGCTGCAAATTCAGCGAGCATCTTCTTGTCGCCTCCAGGCATAACAGTTAGCGTAGCCAATACTCAACGTCCGTTGTTTTGGGAACGTCGCTGCATGACGAACAAAATCTTGTTTAGCGCAACGAGGATACTGAGAGTAAAAGCTTCTATACTTCTTTCTGTTGGTAATACTAGCCTAAATCGGACCGGTTTTCGGATCCACGATGTCTCAGTTGGGACTCCAACATCGTAATCATTTTGTAACAATACCATCGAAAAACTGTCTAGCTATGGTAAGTAAAGGTTATTTTGCTATAGCGAGTAGCTATTAAATCTAAAGGAGCGGCGTAATAGCTGCTTCCTTAACTTTATAGTCAGTAAAACTGATCGGAATTGAAACCTACAGATAAAGTTACACAGACGTTTATGCATACAGGTAAAGTTTTACCTTACCGTGAGTAGAACGACTGTAGATTTCTCCTACAAGTATTGACCTTGTCTCTCTATTTTGTAGATCCTTTTAAATTTTAAACCTTCCACAGTAAAGCCGTATTTAAAGAATTTACTGCTAAAGATTGTAATGGCAGATATAATTGGAACCGCTGTCTTCATGAATTTTCCATTGACGCTATAATTTCATGGTTCGACTTCAGCCTGAGCAAGAGGCCGTTTCAATAACTTACGGAGTTTTGTTTTAACATGAGGGCACAGTTTCCAGTAGTATCGGACCTGCATTTCAAATCTACTGAGGCTTTCATTTATCCTTATGAAGTCCGTGAAGTAAGTACCAGCAGTGAGGGAGAAGTGGTCAAGAATTGACTTGCGATACGAGTTGAGCTTACCCCCTGCCACTACGGTAGTAGAAGGTAACGATAGAGGAGCAATCGTGTTGCCCCGACTGCAGTTGACTGGCTTCTACTTGTATTTCAACAAGCTAACATCCTTAAAATGTTGCCTCGTAGCTTAAAGTAAAGCTATAAGTGGCGGAGCAGAGTAAACATACAGAAATCAAGCAGTATAGTAAATTGACTAATACTGTTTTGAAGACTGTAGGGTGATACCATCCAATCATGGAATCCATTGGCATGGATTTGGACAACAGTTTACTATTGCACACTTAATCCATCCCGGCTAAGAGTAGATTTATTTTTTGTTCGTCCATGGATATGTTATATAAGCAGTTACGTAATTCAAGTCTTGCTCGCACTGCTCCATATTGCAGTGCCTTGCTAACTAAGATGGATTGATTGCTGTTATTTACAGTAAACAAGTTCCTTTGCCTGACATCGAACCACCGTGACGTCAATCACTCAAGACTTCTCCGTTACAGTCTCGCATCTGATATGCTGCTACATACAGCAGCGCCTTCTGTTTACCTCCTATGCACTAAGAGACAAAGAAGTGATTCGTTTTAGTCTTGCTTCTACGCACCGACTTAAGGCCCGGTCACACCGCCAACGATAACGATACCGATACCGACAAAAAAAATCGTTGGCCCTTATTTACCTGATAGCGGTCACACTGCGAACGATACCGATCCGATATTTCCAACGATGTCGTTGGAGGTCCCAAGAGTTTTTAGCTAATGCAGCCCTTAGCAGTAGCAAAGCGTAGCTACTAGAAACTTTGTACAAAGAGACTTGAAACAAGTAAAGTTATAGTATTCGGAGAAGCAACAGGAGGAAAGTAAACTGTAGAATGTAGCAGTGCCAAGAAAGAATTTATGGCGGTGGTGGAATTCCTTCATTTAAAAACCTTATCAACGAATGGATGCTTCACTGAGGAACGAGCGACAGGATGTACGGACTTTAAATATTACACCAGAGGTAAAAAGCTCCTGTTTGCATAAACCAGAAAAATACTTGTAGATAGTCGGCAGGGATGACATATCCTGAGAACCTGAAAGAGTTTCAAAGATCCTTCTCGCCAACGGGTATCTTGCACCTATTGTTGCTGCTATAACTGAAAGATCCCTGTTAAGACTTGCTCCGTTCGCTAGACCTAGATGCTGTCATCGTGGTTAGGACCAGTTTCCTAGAAATATGAAAACAGGCTGGAGAAGACGTTGACCGATTGTTTAGGTGCTTCCGACCCGATGGTCATTTCTACAAGCCGCTCACTTTGCCCTGCAGCCCTGAAGGATGTACTTCCCACTCTTGCCTAAGCAACGTAATTCATAAATACCAGTTTCCCAGCGGGGAAATATACGTAGGCCTTACATCTCAAAGGCTGCTTAACAAGGTCAAGCAACACCTATCACGTTGAATACGTTAAAGTCGGGTTGTCTTCTCTAGGAAACAACCAGGAAAATCAGTAAGCGTAAAAGAAACGACGGAAACAGCAATCAAATCGCTGATAGAGGACCTTATGCATCTAACAGGAAATACTGACTGCGCGAAGAATTACAGTGACGAGTGTTTCATTTTTAAGGAAGATCGAAGTTTCATTTACCGAGTTTATAACCTGCCTTTATTTTGCGTATGAAACCTAGTTTGTGTAGACAAAAAGAATTTGTTTTTAAGCTGTCAATGTTTTATTGCGCCATCAATTTAGGTTTTGTATTTTGTCAATGTCTGCATGTTGTTGCAACTCTTACTCTACTGTACTCCTTAGATATAACTAGTCTCTTATGTATGTACTCATTACCAATGTATACTGTTGAGAATCGGTGGATAGCTTTTCCATCAAAATGAGTTGCTTTCTGACATGTGTTTTCAACTTGACCAGATGTGGTAACAATACTTCATATATGGGCGCATTGAAGAATATATATAGGTATCAAAAGCTCTATTGCTAGAAGGTTCGACTAAGGATCAACTTTCATGAAAGCTGACTTAATAATGGGTTCAGTATATGACTTCCGAAGAAAGCTCCCGAGAGAATGAAAGGCCGAAAAGCCAAACACCAGAATCTCGGCGATCAGGTCAAACCTTAAATTCGTTAATATTGGTATTCCTTCCTCGAACTGCAAAGATCAACCTGCTCCCGATCTCAAGCTTCTAAGAACTTTACTTCTGAAGCGGACTGGCGTTCTATTCCTAAGAACTAATGTCTGTTATATCTGGCAGAAGCATTAGATATTTGAGTAGTTACAACTCTTACTACCTTCAAATTTTTATTTCAAAGCACTTATTTAAATATATATAAGAAATCTTTTAGTAAGCATCCTTCATAGTGCATCACTGAGCCTTAAAAATAATTTCATTTCCGTAAAATTCACGGATACATTGAAAGCCATCTGTTTTGATTGATAAGCTTGCAACGCCAGAACATATCTCTCGAGATCATTGTTGAAACTTTGAACAGCTTAACTAAAAGCTATCAGATCATCACTTTAAAGTAACATTATAAATGTTTCAATGCCACCAAAGCTTTCTATTGAATTCTCTTTTATTCCTCAAAGGAATTCAGCTATTATGTGATGTTTGTATTGCATGCCTGAATGACAATATTTTGACAACACTTTATGTTTTCACATTTCAGAACAAATCCATAGATTCAACAAGACTGGGAAATCTAAAACTCCGTGACTGTACCCAGGATGTAGCTGAGATTATTTTATTGCATGATTGATGCCATTATAATCTTGTATTGCATTGTTTTAAATCGCAGTTAAGGAGGATGATTTTGTTTCTAATCTTAGGCACTCCAAGCAGCATATTAATGCCTGAGGATCACATGAAGTCCTTAGAAGGACATTCTCAAGCATTTTGACAGTAAGTAATGTACTACAGGCGTATATAGTGAATTCTCGAAAGGGCTTCTAAAATAAGATTGAAAGAATACAAGTGATCAAATGAATTCAAGATTAGGTTATTGTGAGAAACACATTGCCCGTTCGATCCCCATGCCCCATCTCCTACGGTCCTGCTTACTGAGGCAACTGATTATTGTCTGAAGCCGTGTTTTCTGAACAATGTTGGTAGAGAGACACACGATAGTATCCACATCAGCACTAAGACCAGTTTTCCATGGATCCGCTATTTTCGTTTTCCAACGTAGATATTATCTGTACCTTTTACATATATATTTTGAATGTCCTGATAGATTTCTTTCAATACTCTCCAATCTACGATGCATCCTTTACGAGATATGCTGTCAAAATGTTTTCTGCACCTTGCCGTTTTGGATGAATCTCAACTACTCCTCGAGGAAAGTGTTTCTGAAAAGGACTTTTTAGTTTCTCTGGTGCAACAGTGGGCTCGTTGAAGAGTTAAAATTCTTTGTTCATGGTCTTCTTTTCAGTTACCTTCTCCATGATCATTTCTGTATCTGTTGTTGAAATTTTATCTTAGTTTAGGAAAAGTACAAGTCATTTTAAATTTATCTTCACGACTCTTTGTTCTCACTAAGCAAAGTTTCAGCTGTGGAATCGTGAAAAGCAATGGTTGTCAGGTCACAAAAAAGATACATCTTTTTATCATCAAATATATTCCTGCGTTTCATTTAAAACGTTTCATTTAATAATAATAATAATAATAATAATAATAATAATGATGATGATGATGATGATGATGATGATGACATTTAGTGCGTTAAACTCTGTTGATAATACAGCTACCCATTGCAACCATTGGAGTAGGACGTAGCCGAGGTTCCATTTCTATCTAAGTCTTAGGGTAACAACCTATTTTGGGTATATTTGTATCTAAAACTGCTATTTATGATGACCATGCTTATTCTTCTAACATGTGATTGTTGACGCTTCTCTACAAGGACTTCCATGGTCGATGAAACCAGGAGCTCTCTGCTCTGGTATTACCCTTGAATGCTAAGCATCTTGTTACTCGTTCCTTGAGGAAACTTCATCCACTCACTGTTAAGGTTTCTTAGTGTAGGTATTCTACTTTCGCATGAGTTTCTTTCCCCACAATGCTAATCTCTGGAATTCTCATTTTGTTTCTTGCTTCCCTGACGACTAAAACCATAATGGTTTGAAATTTATTTGAAAGAACAGGTTTCTTGTAGGTAGCTCTTACACTTAAATTATCTCTTTTGTCCTTGCCATCCTTTCCAGTAGCTCTTAGGTATTACGTGGCACTTTAAGCATTGCTAGAGAAATTTCGATGAAAAAACTATTACTAGTCTAAAATTATCATGGAATCAGTATTGTTGTCTACAATGTGCAAGAACGATAGGAAACAAAATCAAAAGTCAAATTCAGAAGTCAAACGAAGATAAACATAAGTGCAAAGCAAAAGGCGCATAGCAGGAAAATAAGAATGAAATACAGGTTCATAGTTGTGTATGGGCTCTCATTGTGTTTTCTCACAATTCTCCAAGATATTGTTGCAAAAGTACAAAACACGCTTGACTAAGACCATGCATTAAATATAGGTTAGTGACAAACTGACAGCTAAGAAACAAGTTTGTTGTATTATGATTCATCCACAAGCCTTTTGCTGAACACGACTTAAAGGTTTATCTTCTTTTAAGTCTTTCTAATTTGCCAAATGTGGCATTAAATCGTTATTAGCTACTTTCTTAAAGCTAAGATGCCCTTTCTCTAGTTCAATTCTTAAGCTTGTGCAGCGCGTAAGCTTTGCGGCTCAAAGTACGATTTGTTATCTATTCGTGCATAGCATGAGAGTATGGACTGTTTTGTCTTATTTAAAGTAGTTTTCATTTAAGGAAACAAACCAAGTTTCCAGTGTGTGAACCCATAGAAGAATGCTGTGGCTCCTCTGGCAAGACAGGAGGACAAGTGTAAGAATTTTGGAAGTACGGATCCACGGGTTGTGGAATTAGTGACGTGGCAGTACTTGACATTCTTTGGGCATTTGGGAAGAGAGGATAACTTCATTAAGGACGTTTTTCATCGGATCTCACCATGGACCAGGAAACAGAGGACGTCCACGAAGGCACAACATGGATGACATTAAAGCGCGGACTGGTGAAAGCATCAGCTGACATGACGCGAGACAGAGACGAGTGACAAGTTTCAAATGCGTGCTCCTGCTGCTAAGAGCAATATTCAACTTCTTTATGTAAAAAGCTGAAACTAAACCAAACAACTTTTACTCTGATATAAGAGTAGAATGATGGGCACACCTGCTTGTTAGATTTTAATAGTTATTAAATTTCGTCATCAGACATAGTCGTTACGTAGTTATATGAGAGTGAGAGTGCAGCCATGAGTCAACCAGTTGTGATTGACCTCGTGCCAACTAGAGTTGATGATCTGGAGGAGACTCTCTTAAAGATTCGCATCGAATTGCATTGCCTAGCCGTTGCATGCCGAGCCTTTGCATGACTAGCCTTTGCATACTGACTATTGTCTTCAATACCGTCTGTGCTTGCCATTAATTAATTAATTAATTAATTAATTAATTAGTCAGTCTGCTCCTCCTGAGCTGTGGCTGATGTCTGCTCTAATATGTCATACAACTACGTAACGGCTATGCATGATGACGAAAGACAATTGAAAATCAAATGATACTTACCTACGCATTGAAGTTTGATTGTAATTTTGCAAATCATCAGCCAGGTACGAAGGAGTCGTGCGCCCTGACAGGTATGACCCACCCTTTCATTCACTCTTTTGCCTTGAATTCTGGTTAATGCACGCGTGACATACTCTCTTTCTCTCGATCTCTCTCATTTACTCGTTGCTGATGACTCACAGAATAGCAATCACCACACTTCAATGTACATGGAAGTATCATTTGATTTCTAACTATAGTGTACCTTCCATCCCTGATAAACGTTTTACTCAGACTATATCTCCTATCATCAGAGACTCCTATTTCTACAGGGACAGCAAAATGTTGCTCTGCGATGTTTAAATGAAGGATAAACTCAGTTCCTTTTTTCTCTTCTGCATTATGGACATTGATTAATCCTTTTTGCAGTTGCTTGTCTGCTAAATTTTGTTATCTGATCAAAACTGTTGTTTTTTATTGTTGGTAAAGGTCTGTCTGGTGGGATGGACAGTTAACCAATCGTGCAAATGTGGAACAAAGTACCAAAATTTAAAATAATGTACTTCAAAGGATGTAGAATTATCTAACAAGGGTAACCCAAGAAGACCTCATTTTGTCTCTACTTATGTGACCCTAATTGACTCTGAAGCTTTAAACTTTAAAATGTTTACGTAATTTCCGCAAACTTGTCATGTTGTATGTCGATGTGATCAAATTTGCACAATCCTGCTGTTTTTATGAACTAATCGAACCTTCTAGTTAGATTATCACTGCTGCAAACATATTTTTGATTGATTTATTACAGCCCGACATCCCATATTAGGATTGAATGAAGGCAGGCAGGCCAGTCAATTTTCGAATACTTCGAAAACAAATTCAGATGGTTAGGTCACTTTAAACTGACACTTATGCTCATTGGCACATATTGACTTCATACCGGAGAAAGGCTTCGTAGGTAATCTCTATCAGCGACTGCATATTGAAATTCTAATAATTATTACGTAAGAAGAAGGGTAGTTACCTCTGCGCAGTTACTCATGTTTGGAAATGTCGATCACTCGCTATACATGCTACCAAGACAGAACGTTGCCCATTTGCCCATGTTCATGGAATTGTATTGCTGTATGAGAAGTAGCTACCATACTTTATAAGAAATTAAAATTCTTGGCCTAG
>JAAAKM020002621.1:2017-13270 GCA_010016025.2 Alatinidae sp. Z8VKAUB7J3 | reverse complement strand
GAAAACAAATAGATATAGGGAACAATAGCAACAATAATTAAGAGGGAAAGAAAATACCCAGATAACTAACTACAAATAATTGTCATGAAAGGTAAAGGTTGAAAATGATAATTTAAGATGATAATAATACCCTACATTAAATGATAATCGAAGTTTGTTGAATTGGTTCAATCCTTGTTTCTTCTACAAAAAATGTAGTACGAGAAGCACCATGCTATTTCTGAAGCTTATTTTTCATTCTCTTACTACCCTGTCCATGTTGTATAAACAGGACATCAAATTTTTTAAGCTTAAAAATATATTTTAAACTTCTATATGTTATTTTATACAATTCCAGTACTCTCTTACACAAAGGTTTACATGACATATTTGATTTATTTCTTATAATCAAAATAACAATCTTCATCATAATAATAATAAAAAGTTGTTAAACGTAATATGTATTTGTTTGTTTTGAAAAGAGCACCAGAGAAGTAGGAAATATGTCACCACCGGGGATCAAACACGTGACCCACGCTTCTGTGCGCCCTACCAATTGAACTAGGTGATCCCCGAAGTTAATGTACTCTATGAATTCAACTGTGACTTCAATATAAATAATGATGCAAATAAGAGGCAAATAATCGGCAAATCGCCCAAGAGGCAAATAATCGGCAATACCATCAGCCTATGCGAAAGCTTTGAAACATGATAATAATAATAATAATAATAATAATAATAATAATAATAATAATTTTCTTTCAACTTCAATGCCATTTATTTCGATACGGAAACTGTGGAATTGAACAGTTACAATTCCTTAACTAATTGCAACCACAACATTAAAAATAATAATAACAGCAATTGTTATTATTAGTATTGTAATAAGACCGAGAATACGGTAAAATGTGCTGTTATGAAGACTAGAGAGCATCATCCTAGTAAATGTGATAATACTTCCTTTGGTCGGACTGAAAGATTTTCTGTTAAGTTTATGATAGAAATACTAATAACAACACCTGCAGGCGTAAGAGCATCTCTGGATGAATAAATGAAAACGTAACGTATACTGAAAATGTCTTGGAATTGACTTTACGTCATGGAGTAGACTCCCCTGAGAGAAAAGTTAATCTTCGATCAAACACAGTATTGCATTTTGAAGATCCTACTTTTTAGCAAAATTAGCCTACATGACAAAATACTCCCTTCTTAATCTCTGTTTTCTCTACATATATTCATTCAATTTACTCCATAGAAGTAATCAAACAGGTTGTTTACCGTAAAAAGCATCAACAGTGCACGAAATAGAAAAATCACATATGACTTTGCTATTTCGTGCAGTGCTCATATAAGCAATGTTAAATCAATATTTACAAAACAATCAGAGGCAACTTAAAATTGTTATACCATTTACTTCCATCAGCGAGTCGTTTAAGAATATATGTGTTTTATGAACATCATCAGTTGCACATACCAAAGTGATAATAGTGCCTCGAGATAATTTTGCATTAGACAGATACACCATATTGAAAGCTACTTCGCTACTTCTCTTATCATGCTTGAAGAAGCCCACGTCTGTGCCAGCCCACTGGTGCACACAGCTTGTATTTCCAGTTTTGTCATCGAGAAGAGAGGATTTGAAATGTTAGTTTGAAAAGAACACTAGAGAATAAAAACTATGTCACCAACGGGGAACCAACCCGGTGACCCACGCTTTCGCGGCGTGCGCTCTACCAACTGAGCTAAGTGACCTCCGATGTTAACATACTCTATTTCTCGAGTCGCCACTGTAGCTCCCAATCATCCACCGGTGGACATCGATATCCAGTTCAAGGCAACTATAGATCAGTCTCTCTGCGCCATGTAACTTGACCTGCCCTCCGTCCCGTCTGTCTGTCCAAAACCCATTGAAATTAGAAAGTATAATTTCCAGTTGTACGATAGATGTATCAAAAACAATTCCTTGGATGTATAGACTGCCTCCCAAACCTCAATACATACTACGCCTACGATGGCTAGTGTCACCATGAAATCTTTTCATAGAATAGATTCGTTATAACTTTGTAAAATTACGACTCTTCTTCAAGGTTCAGTTGTGATTGAAACTTCAAATGGAAAAGTTTTCTTCCAATTAAGTAAGAAAAATATGTAAATGTTAATGATACCCAAAACTAGTGTTCGTAGTCGCGATATCTTGTTAAAGACGAGGTTTCAACTCACTCACTCCATGAAAATTTATAAGATGTGTTCTCTCTTTAAAATATCTAAAACTATGCATATTAAGGAATGAGTTTAGTATATACTTATTCCCTGAAATTTATAAACCATCTCTTGTAAACTAGTCCATGTGGGCACTTCAAAACTGGTGTCGTTCAACCAGGGTTTACCACAGCATTCAATTCCGTTATTTATAATTATCTTACTGCCCTCTCTACGGGGCAGCCGACAAAGTTCATCTACTTTATTTTGAATGATGTCCTGCAACTCACATAATGATTGATTGTCGTGAGTAGTCAAGAAGTCTGCTGCTTTCAGTGAAATTGTTTATTGCAGAATCTTGTCTTTTGCGTTTTGAGATTGTTGACGACATCAGAGGTGAACATCGGACAATTGCTGAAAATCAATTAGAACTTGTAAGAAACTCGTGCTTGCGTCATACTTGGCAATTAAGCCTGCCTTATCCACCTGAATACGAACGAGCGCTTTATCCTTCAACTGTTTTAGCACCACATTCAAACACAATGTAGCTCTATCCTGCTACTGAAGGTAAAGCTCTAGTCTTCCCTGCACTTCTCTGCGCTAACTTAGACTATTTCTCGGCTTTGTCAATTTGTTTAAATCACACATTATCTTTCTTACTTCTGTAATAGCAGCACGCCATTCGAAACTACTCTCGCGAATGGTGCGCCCCTTTGCAGTCCAGTTGCAAACGTACCATAGTACTCCTTATTTGAAATTTTTTAGTTTGCTGTTACCTGTGTTTTTCAACACCTTATTGATGGTCATTGGTATACCATTTCTTTTTCATTTAAATAGTCTTTCACGGCCAGCGAATATCGGGTACAAAACCTTAGGTCCAGAATCCCTTGTTTTACATATTCCATGAGATGCCCGTAGAAAGATATTTTTTCCTTAACGAATCAGAAACCATTGGTTTACGCTGTATCTTCATCGTCCGATCCTACTGCCCTCGTAATTTCGGCATCTTGAACAAATCCTCCCAACTCGTTACCAATATTAACCATATCCGCGGCAAGGACTTTTTTTAGCTGAGGGACTCTCTTGCAAATTTTAACAACTGCAAATCACCCGACTTAATAATTGTAAACTCTCTCACGTGAAGTAATTTGGCATCTTTATCTCTCTCTTTTCTGGTCTTTTGACCTCGTTGTTGTTGTTGTTGTTGTTGTTGTTGTAGTAGTAGTAGTAGTAGTAGTAGTAGTAGTAGTAGTAGTAGTAGCGCTCCTAATGCGTTAACTTTGGTTTTTGAAGCATTGGGCTTTATGTCTGATGCAAAAATATGTTCTAAAGGAAGGAAGAATAGAATGTCAAAGTTTCATTCTCGATTGTGATGACTTTTTGTGCAGACCCAAAATACTGCCCAGATAATCGAGAATGCATTTTAGGGCTATTATGTAACATTCACGACCTTTCTTTTGTTAGAAACGCAGCCTTTATTCAGTATACCGATTATCTTTCGTTAAGGTTTAGGGGAACCTGACTTATCCAAATGGTGTGTATTTAAGGGGAAAAGTGTTTGCATGTGACTCTTCTTAGCCCGCCGGAGACTTTAGGTATGTTGCCCAATTTTCGGAAAATCACCATCCTGGAATCTTTCCTAACAAAGTTCCGGGACCCTTTACATGTACGCTATAGATGAAGAGAGCGGGCACGAAACAGCTAGGAGCACAGTAGGGCTGTCCCCCCAGATAGATTACATAAATCTGATTTCGCCCCACTTGCTAAACCTTTAAAATAATAAATTCTTTACACTCCTCCCCCTCCCCTTCCGAAAGAAAGTATGCTGTACTCTGGATCATGTCCCCCATTAACGAATACTAACTTCCTGCCTGCTCGAAATATTCAACTGTACATTAGTCATATCAATTGCATTATAGTCGGTGAAATTCCAGGTTCTACGAAAGTACAATCTCCATTTGTGAATATATGCGTGTATCTTTCTCAAAATATTGGTGTGTGTGTGTGTGTGTGTGTGAGAGGGGAGGGGGCAAGCTAGCTCATGCTAAATTGTCTACCAAAGGTGCAGAAATGTAAGGATTCCTAGCAGGTGGGAGGTATAAAATAGATCCCCCCCCTTGCTGGTAGTTGAGGGGACTAGTTCTACTGTCCCCAGTGATCCTTACCTTCGAAGATTTTGAGGATGGTCACAAATTATGATGGTTGTTCTCGGATCTCCGTTCTCAATGCCAGGCCTTACCTCTACTTATCCTGGAAGAGTAAATCGTGCTCCAATATTCCTTTTCCAAGACTCCCTTCCCTTCATACTTTCGCTTAACCTCTTCTGTAGTACAAGAATACTTGAGGTCTTAAAGGATTGAAATGAACAAAACTCTTAAATCAACTTGGGACTGGGTTGGGCTGCACACAAGTTTTTGTAAATGTCAAAAGTAAATAGGCCTAGTAAGTGAACAATAAGCGTATTGACACTGTACCTTCGAATTGCAAAGTGCCACACTTACCGTGCTCGATGGAAGCCATAGGTATTTTGTTTTTCCCCGCGGAAACTAAGACCTAAACTGAGTATATTAGTAAATTTTGTAATGCAGCAAATTTTTCCGTCATTATTTTGACTCAAAAACGGTTTAATTGTACTCTACGGGATAATTTGTAGGCCAAGTATCTTTTCCCCGTGACATTCCGATCAGTATTACGAACAGACGCTATTGCTATGGAAATATCGGACTTGATTGACAATTTATTCATTCACCTCTGCTGGGGGCAAGACGCGCCTCAAAAGCCGAAAACAAAACGTTATCATTCCCAAGTCTCATGTCAGTGGGAAGCCGCCATCTTGAATTTTGTTGACTGGCGTTGAGCGAAGTGGAGGAGATTCGGTAGATTTTCGTCTGTACAAATTGAGATGCAGAATTGAGTTTTTCCAGTTGACCAGAAGATTTTGAATTTCGTATGGAAGTCAGATATCTGGAGGAGGTAAGGTCGCTTTGACATACATGAGCGGCTACTTGAGATCACAATTAGTTCATCCTTCACACGCACGTTCTTTCGGTCTTTACAACAATTGTGTTCAAAATGTTTACGGGTGTTAGATTCGCAGCTCGGATCAAATCATTTGGCCTTGAGGCCGTCGGAGTTCCCAATGTGCGAAGGAAAGTTACAGTTAAATTTGATTAGGATTTATTAAACTCGAAAGTAATAAACCTTACGGCTCGAATTTGGATGGAGTAAATGCGGTAGTGGTGACATTTTGCTTCTTTCTTTTTAATCATACGAGCAAGTACAAGATGTGTGGTTGTACTCAAATACTAGAGACACGTCCGTTACCACCATTTTTCTTCAGTGATTTATCGTGGGAGACAGACGTCGCGTTCATGTAGGAGAGGAAGATGGAAGCTTCTTATTTTTCCTCGGTCGTGATCAATTGTTCCGTTGTTGTCTGGAGGCACACAAGCTCAGCTGCGCAGTTTGTTTTGAGTGGAAGATTTTTCGTCTACCACCATTTCGCTTTTAAGAGATTTTAGTAAACCCAGACACGGTGCTATATTACACGGATTTATCATTATATTACTCGAAGGGGTAAATTGAGGGTTAGTTTTGTAATGGAAGTAAAACCCGTTGTGAGACCACTAGCTTTGCCTGTCTCTTGTTATGATTTTAGAATCGTTTGGAATATCGTAACTTGAGTCATGACCTGGCAAGACATAAAGTTAACCAGGCTAGAAAATGGTGCTGCTTTTGAGCAGATATGAATCGACACTAGCTTGACATACTAAAACTGCTGTTTGGTTGGGTTTTTTGGACTATTCTGGGCTGCCCTGGCCGACTAAAGAGAGAACTTTGTATTGTTTTGACGTGTGCCCTAACAATTTTTATTTCAAGTGTAATACGTTTTTACAAAGTCTAGGGTTTTATGGACTTCAAATGCGAGTTCGACTTAATATTGTCGAACGGAAATTGGAATAGTCGTTGAGCATGAAGCAGCGTATGATTCATTCATTTGCCTCCAATTTTTACACACGGCGAAAAGAACAAAAGCTGTTATTGCCTGTGATTCTGCACAATGGTGACTCATGAGAACGCCGCCCAACGAAGATGAGATTTCCTCCATCGCTACCTTTGAAAGTAAGAAGTAAGCTCGCAGAAGACAACACCAAAGTGCTAAATCTGCTTGACATACCAGTCGGCAGTGTTGGGCATCAAATTAGTAACTGCCAGATTTGGCATTTTAGCAGTGAGTGCCTGGAGAGTCGTAGTAGGGTTTATCATTGTACTTATCAAGAGATGACACCGAGTACGTGATGGTACGTACGTTTCAAATCATCTCATATCAAAGATACAGGAGATACTCAAAGTGTTAAAAGCAAATTTTTAATTACATCACGATTAGTGCTACGCTTACTGTAATTACGGACCTCACTTAATGACATTGTTTTGATCTGACCACAATCAGTGAAATACAACGCGGTGCACTCGCCTTGAAAAAATGAACCTTGCCTCGGTTTAATGTAGTTCAAGAGGCAACGTAGCAAGGGTGACCCCATAGGAATAAAATCCACATTCGCTCAAGGCATGAAGACGAACATCATCCAAAATTTCTTTAGCTTTAACTACCATCTATGCCATACAATAGAGCGTATCTAATGACTTTGCTAATTTGTTTCGATATCCCAAATCTAACATTTTTATTTTACTTATTTTTAAGGGTCTATCACATTAGCTTAGTGCTACCAGAAACGGGCCAAGATGGCGATGCCGGACGATGCCGCAAGTAAGCAATCATTTGTTTTACAGAATGTTCAGTTGATTTATTTGTATTACTGTATTTCATAAACATCACAGTGGAGGCAGCAGAAATTGCCACATCACTGAAGTCTTGAATTCATAACTGCCAATTATGAAGCTCAACGACATAAGCTGGTGAAGAGGGGGGCCCCTGTAAACTCTCTCATTAAGAGGTTAAATTCTTTAAGAATGGTATTAAAGACATCCAGAAAATCTATCTAATAGAGGGGAAAAATTGAAGAAATGGTTTGTCAAAGCATCTTTTAACTAATTATTATCAACTACCCATCATTGTTACCATGTGGTAATGGAGTCACAACTTTTTGAAATGGCATGTCTTTATGAGAATAGCAAGAGGTTGCAAATTAGTATTTTCACTAATGTGGAGCTGATTGTAAATGTTACAACAAACCTGTACATGTGATGATAATTGGCAACATCCACAATTCGGTCTTTCATTAAACACAGTGATAGAGAATATGTGTAAAAATTACATGCATATGACCAGAAGACACTAAACTTAGCAAGTACACACGTTCCATTGAACATATATGTAGCCAATGTGTTCTATATAATTTCATAATTGGGGATAACATGCTATAATTAGGGTGGAAAGCATGAAACCTGTAATATTTTCTATGTTTGGTGGCATCAGCTGTGAACAGGGTTTGATAATGCCCTCAAAAGTAAGAATATTTTTCTAATGTATTTTGTACAGCCATAACAAGAAATGGTTTCAACTTAATGCCCAAGGATGCAACATAGATGCCAGCATTAAGGGCAATAAGTTCTGACATCTTTATAGACCCTTTTAAATTATCTGACAAAAGGTGCCCCCCACAGTAGGTCTTGTTGACAGTTTATCAGACAAGAAACAGGTCTGTTTTACAAGAACATTGTGGGAAGGCTACGCTTTACAATTTTCCACGTGATAGTTTTGGGTCAGTTTAAAATGCCGGTATATGATAATTTGAAATATCTTCAGTGTATTGTTAAATGTGATAAGTCATAGTTTAGGATATTTCAAGTTAAGTATCATAAAGTCCAAGTTGAACTGGTTTTTTAGGGGATGGGGAAAGGCTGCCATTTAGTCTACTCTCTAGGTTTAAAACTTTTTGGCTATGATTATTTGTATAGTTTTTCTCTTACTACAAAGTTTTCTCACCAGTAAATGATGAAAGTTGGTGAAGACAAAATCATTAAACGTAAAAGAAGTTAACAAAGCAAAGTGTAGATTAATCAGACTCTCTTATTGCTAGAGGGGCATCTATGTAAGCAGGTTGAGAAGGGGTGTTGTTGAAAAGCTGATAGTTGTTACTGTTGTGGAAGGGAGGTACATTGATGTAACTGTGTAGAACATCAGTAGATTTTAGGGGAAAATAGAAGAATCAATATTACATATTGCTGGCATTGGGATCACTGCTCAAAGAACTTTTTTAGTCTGGTTCAAACAGGGCTCAGTGTATCAAACGAGTAAGAAATCCACCAGATTTCATGATGATGTATCATTTGGGGGATGAATAGATTGACTTGAATACAAATTTCTGTTAGGCAATAGTTATACGTTTTGTGCAATTCATTTTAATATTTTCGAAAAATTGGGGGTTAGTTAAATAGTGGATCAGTCTGAGGGCTAACCATAAACACTTAACGAGTCAGAAAGTAATCTCAGCACATCACCTGTGTTGTTACGGAGAGTAACCATTTTTTGTAGTCTTTAAAGTTAATTTTTTGCCATTGATGACTTAAAACTTTCTACTGAATTCTTTATCAGGTCGGATGAAGTTCCAGTATCAGCCATATGAGCAATCTCATGATCGAGTAAGTACTTTCATAAAGTTAAACACAACCTTCCAGGCTGTGTGGTAGGCGCCTGATTGTATGAAACATATATCTGACCCTTTGAAACTTAAATTTGTGTACTGGGAGTATTTCTTTAGTCTCATTAATTTTTAAGGGCTACTAATTTTGTTTATATAATTAGACTATGCCACCTTCCTCTACTCTGGTTAAAAGACAAGGTTCCAGAAATAAGAATTAAGTTTTAAGAGTTTTCATGAATTTGCTATATAATTTTGAAGGCAAAGATAATATTGTAGTGTAGTAGCTTCTCCTAAAGAATAGCCAGGTTGCATATTTTCCATTTTGTGTTATTTTACTTATAATTCTGAGACCTATTCCTTAATCTGTTGCAAAGTCTAAAAGATCGTTAAAATCATCATAATTCATCATCATCATCTTCATTTAGAGTCTCTTTGTCCCTTGTTTGATGTTGGACTTGCAATGATCCTCCTCCATTTTGCTCAGTCCTGTGCCAGCTCTTCTCCTACATTCATTTGTTCCATATCCTGTTATACTGTTTCTTTCCATGTTTTCCATGGTCTATTGATAGGTCTCCTGCCTGGTATTTCCATTTCCTCTGTTTTTTTCAACACTCCAACCTCTGCCTCCCTTCTGACATTCCCAGCTGTTGCAGCCTTCTGTCTTATTCTTATGTGTATCTCTTTTAAACCACTGCTATTTGCCACCTCCCCTCTAGATACTGTCTTGCCACTTTACTCCAGCCATATGCCTCACCGTTTGTTGGTCACATTTGAAAATATCCCCTACTCTTTCGTCTTAATTAAAAAAATTTTGGCAAAGACTGACCTCCCTTTTTCAGATGGTAGCTAAAACATATGAAGACCATTTGGCTGCATTGACTCAATTGATGCCATCATTTGATTTATATAATTGTTAGTTAACACTAACACTTATTCAGCTTTTATTCTATGATACTTCGATTTATCAGATTGTTGCTTTCTTGGTCATCCAAAAAGATATATAAATTCCGAAGAGAAACTTTTTGGTTATTAAAATAATACCAGCAAATGAGCTAACAATTCATGGGATATCAAGGTGTCAAGAGGCATTATTTTCTGTTTTGTAAAGCTGTTTACGTGTGGCAAGGCTTACTTGTCTCTCAAATCTAGCTGCACATCAAGCACTATTAATGTATATTTATGAAGTTCAGTGTCAGCATGCTTAAATTATTTTGATTGTTCTTTCTTGTAGGATATCCGTCTTTTGCAAGACAGACACCAAAAGCTCATACAAATGCTGGAACAGAATCCACCTAACAAGTAAGTAGTAAATTTAATTCCTTGGGATAGATTCAGAAATTGAGATCTGCCTTATTGTGGTGTTGTTGTCATTTCAATTCCCAGAGAGAATTCTCAATGTCAGTAACTGTTTTGAAGTTATTGGATAAATGTGCAGCTTTTAAGGAGTATTGATATGTGATAGATTGCTGATGTTGTAAATATTTTTGGAAAGTAGAACTATAAAAATTATATTAATGATATGATTTACCACAAAAGTTGTACAGTCAGTTGCGAGAAGAGCTTAGTGACAAAGTAAACACAGTCCAAACTATAGAAGCTCATGTAGTTGTATTGTATGTGTTGCAATTTCTGTTATTCCAATACTACAAATGAAAATGTAAAGTTTCTCAAAATTGTGGCAGGGTACTTGTCTTTGTTGTTTCTAGAGCAGCTATTTATATTAGTCCCTAGAGAGGTATATCACTAATTGTAAACAGTGAAAGGAATTCTAGCACATTACTACGAGGGCAGTACAGATTGCAATTTTTGCATTTAGTAAGCATTTACCTATCTTGTCTCTGTAAGCAATCACTAATTGTATTTCAGTTGCCCCAAAGTTTCCCTTTTAAACATTAATATGAAGCCCCAGGACACTGTATTTATCTTACTGTTTTAAATCATGTGCCATAAGGAGGTTTAGATTCAATTTTCTTATTGACTGCACAGCAGCCAATGATAAACTGTATATTGTAAGAACCTACAACTTCATCTCTAAGACAGAAACATTAAAAGCATTTCATTTGACATTGAAAGAATTATGCAAAGTAGCAAAGCTTGGTAGAAATGGGGGAAACTTGTCCACATGATTTATGGGCTTCATATTTAGTACCACCTCTGCCATGCTCACTCACTTTACTGTTCCATGTCATACTTAGAGTGAGGTTTTTTATTGGAACAATTTTCGTGCTTGTGCAATCAATTGATGCGATATCATGCAGTTTGTGAGGCCATTTGCTTACAAGTGGACATGAATGCTCTTTTAAGCACTATGAATAGGGCCTTGTACCAAAAGAGTGCTCCATTTTTTACTTTTCTCACATCAAGGTTGGTGTCTCAAGGGAAAATATATGTAAACACTGTACTATCAAACACACTAGACCAAAGAAAAGTTGTCCAGCTACTGTAACAGGGATTTGTGATTAGACCTTTA
>JAAAKM020002620.1:0-13271 GCA_010016025.2 Alatinidae sp. Z8VKAUB7J3 | reverse complement strand
ATGTGGGGAAGATGCTGTACGTCTTGGCCTCGTAGACATCCGTGCAGATGAGGTAAATATTGTCAAAGAAACAAGAAACAATATTCAACCCCAGCTATATGTTCAAGTTGCAACCAAGTCAGCACCTAAAACAAATGCACCTGATTTATGTCAGGACAAGAAGACATATATTCCACTCACGAAAGAGGACATCTTGAAGATGTACCCAGACGCTTTTAGTGGATAAGTTACAATTGGTGAGCCATATGAACTAGATCTGGATCCAAATGTTGCGCCTATACAGTCACCTCCTCGCAACCGCTGTCCTGTAGCAAAGTTTGACAAGATAAGTGATGCTATACATTCCCTTATCAAGCGAGGTATTGCAACTTGGCAAATCAAGCCAACACCCTGGATGTTCAACACGATTGCTGTTGAAAAGCTAAATGGGATAGTGCGAGTGTGTATTGATCCAGTAGATACATTGAATAAAGCCCTACTACGCTGCCATTATCCAACTCCAACGCTGGATGAACAGTTACATAAACTTCATAATGCTGGAAAATTTACTGGACTTGCTTCCAGTTGTGTGGACATGACTATTTAGTTACAATTGACCACTACAGTGACTGAATTGAAGTAGATCGACTTAAAGATAAAGAACCTGTTACTATCATCAAGCATACCAAGAAGCACCTTGGAATTCCAGAGACAATTTATAACGATAATGGCCCCGAATTCCGTTCTAATGCTTATGCCGATTTTGTCAAAGAGGATGTCAGTAAAACATGAGAGGTTACATAAATCCCTTCTATCAATTGTCCATAATGACTAAACTGTCTTCAAAACTAACTGTGCCCAATAATGCCATCTTTTTGATCAGTCTCACCTCTATTTTCACGTCTAGTTTACCATCACGCTTGTCAAATGCATCTAAATTGACCCCATGAGCACCAAGTTTGACTAATATGACTATCACTTTATCCCCAACGTCCGACCAATTCTTTCAATAGGTCGTATATATCAATCTTGTCACCTTTTACATCTTTCATCCTAATGTCTAAATTTTTATTCATCCAAGGACTTGTTTTGCCAAGTATTTTTTGGCCGGCAGGAACAGGTCATATCAGCTGACCTACGGCTCTGTGGCTTGGTTCTTCATCTAAGTAGTACTCTTCTGAGGATTCTTGCTGTTTCAAGTAATACTGCCTTGTGAAGTTCTGTTGTTGATATTTCTACGTCTAACTTCATTAAGCAATATTTTCGAGGTCACTGACACCGTTCCTAAGCCTCCTATCATAATAGAGACTACTTTTTGCAACGAAGCTACCATAGTCCCAACATCTGATACCTCAGGTCTTTTTTTATCAATTCCTCTCTCTCCCTTTTGATGCGACTCAAGGTACCGCTACATGAAGCACAATGCAATTTTTACTGTACTTGTACACAATAATGAGGTCTGGCTTGCATTCATGGATTCTCTCATCAAAACAGTTCCACTACGTCACTCTCGATGGCTAAGAATGGCTTGTGTTTATTATGGATTGTCATTATTGTTATCAGACAACGGCCACTGGTTTTTGCAGCTCCAGCGTTAGTATGGGTCCAAGCACCAAGATCATTGTTAATCTTACAGAAAGTGACAATATGTAAAACCTGTGCCTCCACCGAGCATGTGGATCAACAAAGTACATGTTGAACTATCAATAACCACAAAAGAAGATATTATAGTAGCTACGTGGTTAGTAAATGCTGAAGAACGATAGCTATTGTTGATCAGGTACCAAGTGACGATATGTATCATTAAGCGTGTTTATAAAGCAGCTCCCTATAACAAGGAGATGTTAATTACATCAAGTCTGAAATACGTGTATTTTGCTCAGAGATCTGGACCAGAAGTACTTAAATGCTTAAAACTGAATATTAAATATATTCAAGTACTTTGAGCTTACGGTCATTCAGATTCCATTTATTATTTACTTACATATAGCAAAAATTTACAGTAGCAAAACACTAATCACATTGCGCTGTTTTGTAAACATGCGAAGTGACTTTATTAGCAATTGCAGTAGACGCAATATTAGCAATACTTGCTCTTATATACATTGTAATTCTTTAATTGATCTTTAAAGAAGTAGTTTGAAGTACATACTTTATATTGGTTGCATAAGTTGTTAGTGTTATTGCCTATAGTTGATATAACAGTGACATTACAGCTTGTGTTGACAAGCAGCAGAACGTCTTTGTCCTACTTAACCAAGTTGTTTATTCACTATATATGTTGTTAAACATGTTTAGCTAGCTATTGGGAATGTTCTCTGAAGAAATAGCATTTGCAAAATTAATGCCGACCTTAAAAATCTTAACAATTGGTCACTTTAAAATCATCTTGCACTTAACAGAGAGAAAAAGTATATTATGCTATTTCGATCTCATCGACAACGAGATGCTAGTTACAATCTGCCTTCTGTCAGAATAGATGATCATTCAATCCAAATTTCTGCAACTACAAAACTACTCGGTGTTCACTTTGAGGAACATTTTTCCGGGATCAATCACATCAATTAGATATTATCATCTTGCTACGCCACCTTACGAGTATTAAACAAGAATAATTTTTTTGCGAATCACACAATATGCGCATCTATGTCTCACATGCATTTACAAGAGATTTAACCTCATGTTTATTATGACGTCTTTTACTGATCCTTTTTGCACTATATAATAGGCTAGGAGCTTGAGTTTTCATTTAACTTAATACAATTCTTATTAGGTTCCAGACCCCTTGACATACTTTGCGGAGCCAAGATTGCGGACCACTGCCATGGAAAACGTACTTGTTTCTATATTCATAGTTTGGTCGCCTAGGCTTGTCACTTTTCTTTTGTTATTTGTTTATATATACATTTATTCATTAAGGGAGATGAAGAGCCAATGTAATTTGTAAAGCTCCTGTATACCGTTATTATTATTGTTTAAGTTTATACTCTGGTTGTCCAAATAAACGTAATATACCCTTGTTAGGTGAGCCATAACTAATGACCAAGGGCTAGCAAGAGGGTCCTCTTCCTTTCTTCCCTTGTCTAAGACCATTCTCAGTATTCTTGCTATTCCCAAGAAGGCAGTTTTTTGCATTTCCGAAATATGACTTTGAATGTCATGCTTTTTGATCCATTTTTCCAATCCTTTTGTCACATTCCCAAGAGTACCTATCTCTACCTGTACGCTTCTCGTTTTCCACATTCTTCTTCTTTCTCTTTTCAAGTCTTGGTACTTTTCCACCTTTTCCTTTTCTTTTTCTTCTAGTCGTACATCAGCAGGAACCTCAATATCCACAATAATACCATCCTCTATTTCTTATCAATTACTACAATATCAGGCCTCCGAGCCTCAATTACAAGGTCACATTGTATACTGATGTCCCAGAGAAGCTTAAACTTTTCATTTTCTACCGTGCCTTCAGGCATATGCTCATACCACTTTTCTCCCTGCTCGAACGCATTCTTCTTTTACAAATCCCAATGAAGTTTCTTGGCAACGTTATCGTGTCTCCTCTTGTATTCTTTCCGTGCAGGTTTTTCACACTAGCTCACAATATGTGGCACACTTTCTCCTCTTTTCCCACACATCCTGCAAATAGGACTCTCGGCATTTTTATCAATGTAGTTCTTAATATAGTTTGTCCTAATAGCCTGTTTCTGTGCTACACATAACAGAGCCTCTGCTTCAACCTTAATGTCACTTTTTGATAGCCATTACCACGTTTTTTCATTATCCACATTTTCATTATTATTATTATAATATTTTTCATTACTACTATTATTGTAACTAACGTTTCTGCCGTCGAATCTCAGTTGGTTTGGAAGGTTTTAGTATTTTTCCTAAAACGTGGACGTGTCAGCGTACCGCACATTAAAGGAACAATTACGTAGAATCTTTTCGGTTATTGACCGCATCAACATAATCTTCACTAGAAGTGATTCTTCCTCAGAGCTCTAATCTGTCAGGCGGTTAGCAACAGCTAGCAACACATCTTCACTTCAAAGGTGACTGTTTAATTCCAGCAATATTAGTTGTGCAAAGCAGGTGTAGCTTTTTATCTAAACCTTTCTTTCCTGCTTGGTACTGGTTTGGTATTAAGTACACTCGATTCAAAAGGGTAAGTAACAAGCCTTCCAACTAACCAAATAGTAATGATACTGATTCCACGTAAATAACTGGAATATTTACCAAAAACGTCAACTTCAGTGCCGCTCACCCTCTTAAGGCTTCTTGGGTAAATCCTTTTGTTGCTCATCAAAGTAGCAATCTTCCGGGAGGATAGATGCTACTTCAGTACGTGAGAAGAAACGTTGATTAAAACTTCATCAAAGAGCATAACTTCATCATAGACCACCTTGTTGAGCTCACTTGGGTCAGTCTCTATTTTGCGGATCGAGGTAACAATTTTCAGGGAGAATAGATGCTACTTCAGTACATGAGAAGAAACGTTGACTAAAGTTTCAGCAAAGAGCTTAACTTCATCATAGACCACCCTGTTGAGCTCACTTGGGTCAGTCCTTTTGTTGTGCATCAAAGTAGCAATCTTCCGGGAGGATAGATGCTACTTCAGTATGTGCGAAGAAACGTTGATTAAAACTTCATCAAAGAGCTTAACTTCATCATAGACCACCTTGTTGAGCTCTCTTGGGTAAGTTCCTTTGTTGCGCATCGAGGTAATAATTTTTCGGGAGGATAGATGCTACTTCAGTACATGACAAGCAACGTTGACTAAAGCTTCATCAAACAGTTTTACTTCATCATAGCCCAGCTTGTTGAGCTCTCTTTGATAAATCCTTTTGTTGCGCATCAAAGTAGCAATCTTCCGGGAGGATAGATGCTACTTCAGTACATGAGAAGAAACGTTTGATTATAGCTCCACCAAAGTGCTGAATTTCATTATCTTCCACCTTGTTGAGCTCTCTTGAGTAAATGCTTTTGATGTGCATCAAAGTAGCAATCTTCCGAGAGGATAAATGCTACTTTAGTACAAAGTAAGAGACGTTTTCGTAAAGCGGACAAAATCGCTGCGATCTGAAAGATAACCGGCTGGCATTAGAACACATGATGAAAGCAAGAGCGAAGAAAGTTTTAAAGCTAACATTTTTGATAAAATGCTAGGCGAACAAAATGGTATGGTATAAAAAGATAGGTGACAAAATATTGCAAGACGTGTTAAAGGTATGATAGTCGAGCACTTGAAGCATTTGTCTGTCATTACAGATATGGAATTATCATTTGTGGTAGGTATAACTTTAGACCTTGCCCTCTGTACGAATTAGCCTCCTTTAACAATCCACAGGCTTTATGAAGTCAAAACGAGACATAGGACATTCAAACCATTTCTATCTAATGTTCATTCGAGTCTAGAAATCACTACTGACAGTAGTGGGACACCTGGAAGTACCTTTAAATGAACACCAGGCGTTTTTAAAGAAGCGAAGGAAAGCAAGGCATCATAATGTAGAGGAAAAGGTAAAGCGTCGCATCTTTGTAGAACATTCTTAATACTTCCATTGAATTTATTTATTCCGTACAATTTACGTACTCTTTCATGCTGCTGCCGTTTTCTGCTTCTGTTTTATGCCGAGTTAAGGCATTTATAATGTGTTCTAATGAAGTGTTACGACTGCGTGACTCAATATGGTTTTATGTTTATTGTATTGCGTTATGAAAGGACTCCGATAGGACAAGAAATATTCAAGGTTTGTCTTTACAGTACCGATATTTCACGAAGCATTTCAATGTTTACCATACTAATTTCATCAACAGAAGATGTTGATAACATTGCAATCAAGCTATATATACATCGTCATGGGAATTACGAATTTATTTAATGCTCTACTGGCACTTTCCTTCTGTATGCCATGGCATATTCAGCAACGTTAGATGGAATGCCTACGTAGTTCTTTATGTGCACTACTGATTTCTAGATATGAGTTTTGGCACTGACTTCTCAACCGGGACAACATTGGTACTACGTCTATAAAAGCACAAACTATCAAACTGTTCTTCGCGACAAAGAAAATTGTCTCTTGTTTTGTTGGGTGCATTAAAGAGCAGCATCAATAGGTTGACGTGGTTATTAGCTGAAGTTTCCATTCCTTTTTACGGTTGATTTTTAAAGGCAAAAGTTTTTACTAACACTTAAACACAATAATAGCAGTTGTTGTCGCTTTTTGTAAAATTTAAAAAGGCTTAACCTTGACGCGTGAATTCATATGTAATTAGTCCATTTTAAGTCTCCAACGACCTTATACAAGTACACGATGAAATAAATATACATACAACTAACTTTTGAGGTAGAGTTCCATCATCAGTACAGAATCAATGAATTAAGTGGGACTCCCATAACTACTTATAGACTTCAAAGAAAGAAAGCGTGCTTAAAGAACAATTTAAATTATTTCTTATCTACAACCTTATATACCTCTGGGAGTACTTTTCCATTGTCCCCTTAGGTAACCACGTTTGTTTACTACTAATTAGTTACTCTCTGCTAACAATCTTACAATTATCCGAATCAACTGTGTGGTTGTTTTGGTAAACCTGCCTTAATCATCACTCTTTTGTGATGCTCTATAATTCTGGTACCTAACGAGCGACCAGTTTCCTCAATGTCTTCTGTGGTGCAGTCCTTAAAAAAACATGGGTCTACACTGAGAGATTGCAGTCCTTGCACAGCATGAAATAAATTGTAAAGCTTTGTTTGCGTATTGTTAATAGGTCTTTGATTCTAAGTAAACAATGCAATAAAAATGATACTGGTTTCATTGCAACGATTACGTCATGCTCATGCGGTGCTATCTTGGTTCCTGTAATATATATTCTGTCGTATCTTTAACTTAAAGAGGACCACTGAACTCTTTATTAATGCATTTATAATTAGGTCTCTAGCCTCGTTTATCCCATACCCTTTTATTTTCAAGCAAGGACTAATCATTCATTCGAATTGTAATAACATAAATCCTAGGCAGGAATCGTAAAGACGATATGACAATAACAGCCGGGGTCAGAATCTTTAATTTGGATCTTTTCCATTTATTCGAAACGCTTCGTTACGTTCTACTATTGACATCCTCAGAGAAATGATTAACTGACAAAGAAGCAGATATAAATAATAATTTATTAAGAAGTGTTCGAAAAATTCATTATCTGAAAAGCATGCTAGTAAATTTTAGGCAATTTGTAATTCTTACTAGCTTAAACCCACATTATTCGAGTGTATTTGCAAAGTTCTCGTTTGCAGCGGCTATTCGTATTTAAATGTATGATTTGATGTTTAATGTAGATAAAAGGTCACAGTGTGTCAGTTTCCTATAAACACTACGGCAGATAATACAGTGCTACTGCAGATTAGCGCTGTAACACCTAATATTCAAAGACCTGACGAAGTCTTGTAAGAAGACGAAACGTTATCAAAATTGTACTTTCCTTCTTGCCGTTTTACCCATTTAACTGTTATTGTGACTTTAACAATTATGGAAGAATTCGATAAAATCAGAATGTAAAGCTCCAGCCCTAAGCTGGGCCCTCTTCTTATTCTTGCCTTGCCTTGCTAGGGTTGTGACGATAGTGCAGTATATTTAATGATTCTGTTGGTTTAGATAGTCATGATATTTGGTAATTTGCGACTTCCTTAATGCGACGATAGTAGCATCCACATACGTTGTAGTACGATCATAGTTTTTCTTGAAGAGTGCTGATACTGTCAGTGGTATCAGTATTAGCTTGAAATTCTAAATCCTTAGGGTATATTCTACCGTTCGGTTGTACCTATTTGTGCAGATGTTAACCAAAAGTGTGCAATTGGAAGTCGGATTTGTGCAGTTACATCTTCAGTCTCCTTCAAGCTGCACCCGTGGTTCTAAAACGGGATGACGTGTACCACCTGGGGGTACAAAAGCTTTTAACCAGGTCCAGGGGGTCCGAGACATGATATCACATTCTAATACGATATTATAATCGTCATCATCATCATCATCATCATCATCATCATCATTATCACCCATCTCCAGCATTTGTCGTGTCGGGTGTCTGACTTTTTCTTTTCCATATCGATGAACACTTTGTAACGGAAGGGTAAAACCGCTGCCTTATATTTTAGAATAATATCAAGAGTGATAAATAAGTGCACGTTTTGTAACGATGCTGTGAATAAAATTTTCCTAATAGATCCCGATATATATATATATATATATATATATATATATATAAAATATATATATTGTCCTTACAAGACCTAAAAATTGGAACACTATATCTGGCCCGTATACTTTACGAGGTTCCATATGTCTAATTGTGCACTCCTAATGTTTCATTAAATTAGTTTTGTTGACAGAGTCCGGTTCTTTGATCATCCACAGTTTCTGTTGTGACTTCCTTTCCAGTAACTAGTACTATTGTGGCCCCATACTATATATATATTGCTTTGTTTGCATAGCTTCAGGTTGTTGTAGTATACAGCTTTACCATTTTTTTGCATTTTCCTTGAAACTTTTAGTTATCCTTACTTTTTGCTTTTTAGATAAGCAGAATAGTAAAGCATATTCTGATGTGAAGACTTTCAGATTAGTTTCAGTTTTGATCCGTTTTACATGGAAAAAGAGGACCCAGCTCCTCCATCAAATCATGAAGTTGCAAGGTTTCCGCTAACTTATGCATGCCAAAGTAGTTACTTGAAGGCCTTCCTGTTGCAAATTTGTACAAAGAGCTCACTTTGCTGTACCGAAGAAGATAGAAAAGAAGATCACATACAACTACGATGATCAAGAGCATATACCTACTTAAGCATTTAGAATCCATTTGCTCTGATGTCATTATAAATAAATAAAAAAGTAAACAAAGATAATAAATAAATGAATAAATACTTTTACTAAAGTAAATAAATACTTTAACTAAAATAAATAAATACTTTAACTAAAATAAATAATTACCTTATCTAAATAAGTAAATAATAATTACAAAATCACATTCATACTATTTAGCACTACCATCTTCTCAATCAAAGAATGCTCCATCACGTTACTCCATCACGTTACTCCATCTAACGAAAACTACTTTAGGACTGTTTTCAGAAATGTCTGAATGGGAATCGGAACAGAACATTGTTTTTGAAAGGCCTCTTCTTTTATTTGAAATATTTACAGCTTATTCGTGTGCCTTAGACGGTTGCCTTCTAAAATAATAATTCCATTTCCATGCCACATCCCTCGGTTTCTCACAACAAACGTAAAAGTAAAGCAACTTTGATTATTTTGCAGCCTAACTGAAACGAGGATGGTGGTAGAATACACCGAAAGCTCATCATATTATGTTTTGTCATTATGTTTCACCTACGCGCCTTGTGCTGGGCACTTATAATAAGAATTCGTTTTCCACCTGGTTTGTCCATTGTAGACTAATTGAAACCATGATCTTGGTGAATATTTTAACAAAATCAAGATTCAACGATTTTTTCTTCTAGTGGCTTCAATGTCAACTTTGTTCTGTTGCTCGTCTGGCATCATGGTTTACTATGTGTTTTGTTTGATGTTGGTTCAACCTACTTGTTTTTTTTTGGTTTATTTCTGCTGTCTTTTTAATGGTTTCTAGCAGGATTCGTTCACTGTTGCCTGTTTTCCGGTTCGGAAGTGTCAATGCTTTCCTTTTTGTATTTCATTCCAAATTCTGGGTAGCTCAAATATTGTTCATGCTCTATTAATTTAATATCTCATTGATTTAATGTTCTTATTACTTATTATATTGATTAAATGAAAGCCTGGTTTAATGTAGTAATGTTGCTCTTGTTTCATTGGTTCAATGCCGACTTGTTTTGTCCTGAGTTAAAGAAACAGGATTGTTTTCAATTTAAAAGATTCGAAGAAATATCAACGAAAAAGATGTTGTCATCAAAATGTCTTGAAAGACATTCCACTAAACTGACATTAAACAACTCAAGCAAAAATGACATAAACCCAGGCTGCTAATAAATCATTAAAGCAATAAAGATAACAAATCAATTAAATAAGAGCAGCATTTAATCATTAAAGCAAGGACAATCTTGAAACAAGCAACCATAGAATCATCATGATAAATATATTATTGAACTGATAAAAAAAGAACAAAATTCAACCAAACAGTCAAGAACAACAGTTAAACAAGTCAGCATTAAAACACTGAAGCTAGAGCAACATTCATACAAGTTCACACTTAATCAGTGAAGCAAGGACAGAATCGAACCAATAGTACTAAAGCATCATTTATAAATTTGGCATTAACTAATAAGGCAAGAGCTGAATCGAACCAATAAAACAAAACAAATATTGAAATAAGTTCATAGTGAACCAGTAAAACATAAACAATATTGAAACAATTCGGCTTGAAAGCTATGTAGCAAAATAACATTGATTAAAAATTGGGGATTGAACTAATAAAGCTCGAACAGAACGAACCAATAAAGTCAGAGCAACATTCAAACAAGTTCACACTTAATCAGTGAAGCAAGGACAGAATCGAACCAATAGTGCTAAAGCATCATTTATAAATTTGGCATTAACTAATAAGGCAAGAGCTGAATCGAACCAATAAAACAAAACAAATATTGAAATAAGTTCATAGTGAACCAGTAAAACATAAACAATATTGAAACAATTCGGCTTGAAAGCTATGTAGCAAAATAACATTGATTAAAAATTGGGGATTGAACTAATAAAGCTCGAACAGATCGAACCAATAATGGACAAGAAGCACTTAAACAAGCTGGCATTGAATCCATACGGGAAATCAACATTAACTGATGATTTGGTATTGCACCAAAACAAGAGAATTAAGAAAAGAATAGGGTTAAATCAATAAGACAAAACAACATTGAAAAAATTGAACCAATAAAGCAAGATCACAAGTAAATCAATAAAACAAGCGCAGCAATTAATCAAGTCAGCACCGGATCAACAAAGCAGGAACATAATTGGGACAACAAAGAAAAAAACAAAACAAATCTGCATTAACCGAATAAGAGAAAGAGCAGAATTGAGCAATCAAGACAAGAACAACATTAAGCCAATCTGGCATTGAAACAATAAACCGAAAAAGAATATTGCAAAAAGTCTGTATTGAACAAGTAAAGGAATGTTAGAATGAAACCGATGAAACACAAACAACATTAGTACAAGTTGACCAATAAGGGAAGAACAGAACTTAATCAATAAAACAGGAAACGCATTAAATGAAGCTGGCATGGAACCATAACAAGGATGAATGAATGAACCAATATAACAAGAACAACATTTGAGCAAGACGAATAAATTTATTTCAATGTCGCTCTTGCTTTTATTGCTTAATTCTTTTTTATTTATTGATTCAATACCCAACTTTAAACAGTCTTGTTTTGTCTTATAGATTCAAGGCAAAATAGTTTTTATGTACTCTTGATTTATAAGTTCAATTCTGTTTTTGCTATTTTGGTACGTTATTGGCTTATTTCAATGTTGTATTTTGTCTTTTTTACGTTTTACTCTGTTATTGCTTTATTGGTTCAATACTAATTTTCACAAATTTTGTTTTGCTTTAAAGGTTCAATACCAAATTGTTTGAATGCTACTTTTGCATCATTAATTTACTTTATTCTTGCTTTGTTGGTTTTATCCGACCTTGATGGTTTGGGGTTTTTTTTCTTTTTTCGATTTATTGTATTGGGTAAAAGGTATTTCATTCTTCTAGCGAAGAAAAGTAGATGTCCGCACTGTACAGAACCTTACCATCCTATATACTTTTGGCTACATCTGAAATATGTGTATCAAAAAATGAGGTGATCGGACATTAAACTCCGTTTGTGTCAACTTATCCCTCCGCTGAATTTATAAATGTGTAAGTTAAGAAAAAAAATTCTTTGCGAATTTCATTAACAACCTCACAGTTTAATTGGTAAACTTGAGGTTCTTGGAGAATTTTAATACCATACAGGATTATAAGTTTTGCAATCATTTGGTCCTAATGTTTTATACCTTCCCTAAGATACATAATCATGAGATATCATGGTGAAATTTGGAGGAATTTTGTTTTGAGCAAATGTATCTATAAAATTTCTAAATGGTATTATACTCGTTTTTGAAGCAAAGTATTCAAAATTTAACCCATCCGATAGTAAGGACGATCCAGCATATATTTGTTTACAAAAGAGAATAGCGTCTTGGTGAAGGTTTAAAGATTTACCGTTGTATCTTAATGCTTCAATGAATTTGTATATTAAGTTTTGCTCTAGCTGAACGTATTGATTAAATAGTAACCTCCATTAACAGGATCTTGAAACATTCAGAAGAAGTGACGCCATTAGAACTTCCTTTGAAGTACAGTTCCACTTTTTTTAAAGACAATTTCAGAATCATACAAAACATGCCCAAGGTATTAATTTATCCACTTAGGTTTTACTAAATCAGCAAGAATCGTTTAACTTCCCGAGATTTTGCTTTCTACTTTCCTAGCTACCTGCTATATGGCACAATAGTAACAAAGAAAGCGGAAATAGCTCTTTAGAGTTTTTTGTTTTCTAAAATTTATACCAAAGCGCTGCGAGTGTCGTTGCAATAAGTATATATGGCCAAGGTTGCGCACGTGTTTATCCATCTCAGTGTAAAATAACGTGTCAAACGTTTGTCGTTCTTAATTGCTTTGGACATCTGTTTATTCCCATGTATCGGATCATGCAAAAGTGTGCTGGATATATCTCATTGTGGCTATTGATGCAAGAAGTGAAGGCACCGAAAGAAAGGCACAGCGAGAGACCTCTCTATGATTTTCATAACCGATAGCTTTGGAGCGTAATGAGAGCGTAAGGAGATAGTTCCGACATTGCCAGAGATAACAATTTCTCTTCATTATGAGTTTTAATAGCATGAAGACCAGGCTTGACCCTGACATTAGCAATCGAAGTCAAAAATTCTTTCTTGGCTAGAAGATCGCCTCGTGCCCATGAAAAACCTAAGCAAATCTTGTAAAACAGATGGCAACACTTTGTATGAACGGAAATTCAATAGAATACAAGTATGTAGATTAAGAAGATATTAGCAACTCTAATTATTTTGTGCCCAAATATGAAGAGTTCATTTGCAAAAACCGATAAATCCATATTTTGGATTTTGAGTTATCTGACATTTTTTATTTTTGCCTTTTTGTAAATTGCATTACAGTGTGATGTGTCGCTTTACCTTCCTAAGTATGTCTGTTACAAAATACCTGTTTATTTTGAAATCTATCTCTTGCCAAATTTTTATTTT
>JAAAKM020002619.1:0-13271 GCA_010016025.2 Alatinidae sp. Z8VKAUB7J3 | reverse complement strand
AACATTATAATTATATTTTGTGCAATGAACAATTTTCATTTTCTCCCAAAAATGTCCACTTCACCGTGGAATCGCCCATGTATGTATATTCGAATCCCCTCAGCTCCATTAGTGAAAAAAGAAAGCAAGCTATAGTGGTAATGCTCCACTCCTAGACTTGTTATTGTTGGAACCTAGATTCAAGAACTTGCATTCTTCAGCCTTACTGTGTTCCATCAGCACCCAGACAATGTCATGGATTGATTCCTGCCAGTATTATGTAATCTGATAAACTGGTTACTGGCGTATTTTACGTAATTTGTATACTTGGCACTGAATTTCCACACATGGCTCCGGAGCTTCCATAAAAATGTTCTGAATTCCGAAAGACAAAAAACCGCATCAATACTAGGCGCTACTGCAGTTTCGTACCCCCCCTACAAAATCATCGATAATGTATTCGTATCTAAATAAAATTTATAGAGTATGCAGTTTATTCTATCGGTAATTTAATGAAGCCTAATTCGTAGTTGTCACGTACGTTTAACTCAAGATACAGAGGTTTTTAAGTACCGTTGTTGCACTTACCGATCCAAACACGAGCGCGACCAATTCCATGTTTATCCTCCAAATGTGATAGAACAGTTCACTCTGACGAGGGTTGATGACAAGTGTACAGACGGGGTTCAATTTTACACTTTGTACGGCTCATTCTCAATACACACTTGGTCAATAAAGCCGTCTGATTATATCTTATAAACCCCCGTCCGTGTGATAGCACGGAACGTTTACTAGCACACCGTACCACATTGAGTGACCGGGGATGCAATTCATGCGATATAAGGAGGCTTTTCAAAACTTATAGTGAACACATGGAAACGCACTGGTAGTCTTCTATCTTTCACTTCTGGATCAGCTCAACTTTGTGACAGTTTACCGCGCTTTTGGAAGCACACGATCACCCTCAGTTCATCGTTGTATAACAACCCAAATAATCTAAATATGGATCCCTAAGCCAAGAAAACTTGTTTTGTATCATAGAACCTCTTTGGATACAGCATACAAACTATATATATACGTCTAAAATTATGACAAAAAGCATACCCACCCGAAGCTGATCGTTTACGTGTCGCCATCTTTGCACAAACATGCTCAATAACATCAGTGGGCACTGTGGTGATGGCGAGGTTGAGGACAGGGACATCCCCATTTTTGCAAACAGAAGCATTTCTGCGCAGGATCGCCCATGGCCATCACCTTATCTATTCTATGGAATCATTAAATTTATTAGTTGCCAAGTCTATGGACAGAACACAGCGCAGTAAATACATATGCAAGACATCATTTGGCAGAAGCGACCAGGAATGAAATCTATGAATGACAAATGAATACATTGATTGACAACATGACAGGGGGTAGCAGCCGAATATGATACCGGGACCGTAGTTAGCTTCCTTATAAAAGGTACCTAGAATTTCAATACTAGATATATTGGAACCGCACCTATTGTGCGGGAGGGCTTGAAACACACGATTTCCTTTTCCATCGTATTTGGAATCACCATACGCCCAAACCAAGCAGCCTCTGCAAAAGACGTGCTTGCTTAACGTATCAAAATAAGGCAAAATTAATCATAAAACAATTTGTGTGAAATTAAATTCGATGTCGAGAGGGCACTGCAATATATGACCTAGTTGCCAATTTGGTCTTTATATTTAATGTTTTGGATAAATTTGCCAGCAGAAAATAATACCTAATGATTATTAGGTTGACGTCAGCTTCAGGAAGCCAAAGCACAGGCATGCCGTGGAGTGGGGCTGGCCCCCCTTTTAATATTTAATTGTCGGTTGATGTTACTAGAAATTTTATTCGTTTCATGAATTGTTTGAGAAGGTTATCATAATATTTTATTGGATATTTTCAGCAGTGCGAATATATGCACTTAATTCAAAGTTATATCTTGAGCAGCAGCACAGAGAAGAATAACAGTGGGCGTAGCATTTGATGCTAATCACACACCTTTAACTTTTTAGGACGGCACCTCTGCCAAAGCGTGTGCTTTGCTTAAATATTAAGCTCTCGCCTTACACTGCCATTATTAAGCGCTGCCATCCGGAGATCTGTAGTTGATTCTCTGACCGTACATCACACTACCCGACCCCCTACGCCTTTCACTTCCTCCTTGCCACTGCCTTGCTGTGTCAATTATAGAGTTTTTTACGAAGTCAACGTTCACGTTGATATAGCCTGGACGCGAAATTTCAGATAGAGGGAACAATAAACTGGAAACAAAGATCGTACTCTCGCAACAAAATATAAACATTTATTCCTATGCCATAGTGTTTTCGTTCAATCCTTAATTATATAAACAGTTCAAACCATGTATGAACCAAAAGTAAAACCTTCTCCAACTTCAACTTTTAGAAATGATAAGCATGCATGGAAAAGGGAAACATTGTAACTTTCGCAGCATAGAAGAGCGTCTTTGAGACGCAATATATTTTTTACTGTGTAAAAACGCACATTGAAAGATGAAATATTGCAAAATTTTAAAATAGATATGTAACTATCGACTTTTAAATTGTTATAAAAATTAATAACAACATATGTATTAAATAAAAAATCAAATCAATATGAATTCCAAATAACGATGGTCATTTAAAACGTTTTCTACAGGTCGCAAGCCCCGTTGAGAGAGGAGGAGGGTTTGTCGGAAACAACAAGAGGTCCTCATTCCGCCAAAAATTACAGGCATAAAGGGCAAGGACAGACATTGTTTCCAGATAATGTCAGTGTGAGAGATCAAGATGAAAGCCAAAAGGAAATCCTGATCTTGAACCACCGAGTCTTTCATGCCAAACATATCACAAAAGTAGGTACGTGGAACGTCAGAACGATGTTCCAGTGTGGCAAAATGGACCAAGTGCTGAGGGAAATGGAACGCTCAAGGTTAAATGTTCTTGGGATAAGTGAGATGCGGTGGACAGCACAAGGAATGTTTACCAGAAAGGGACAAACTATCGTGTATATAGTGGGAGAAAAGAAAAACATACCCATGGCGTAGGAATTGTACTTTGTAAAAATGTAAATATATCTATCATCGGATGGAAACATGTCAATGATCGCATAATCTCAGTTAGACTTCAGACAGAACATGCAAAAGTGACCATCATCCAGGTATATGCCCCAACAGAAATCTCTACAGAGGACGAAAAGGACGACTTCTACAACCAGCTGCAGGATCATTTAAAAGAAGTACCATCTTATGATATGAATCTTGTTATTGGTGTTTTAATGCTCTTATAAATAGAAATAGGTCAGATTTGAAAAGTGTTGTTAGATCATATGGTAACGCAGAAGAAACAAATAACAGCGGAGAAAAACTTCAAGCCTTTTGCAACATTAATTGCTTGTGCATAGGAAACAATTTTTTAAGCACTAATGATAAATGTAACAACCAACCAAATTACAAAAAGTAGAAATGCCAATGAGGTATTCTTTTACTATTGATAAGTCTGATAATGCAAATGAGGCGCTGGCACATAAGTCACGGTTTATAACAATTTCTGTCTAACGACATTGTCTGACATGGGACAACAATACCTTGATTCTCTCTCTATTGGACAAAATGACGATCAAAAGCAGTACTGAATTTTCCCCCTGTCTGGTCATCATTACTTTACGAAGAACGTGTCCGTGAGAAGCCATACCAACTTTAGATAGGCTCCTTCAGATTTTTCTTCCCTGCGCCAAACATTCTGATATTACGTTGATCTCAGTTTGACGGTCCTAATTTCTTTCAATCTCTTACTTGTCCTTTTCAAACATTCGAGTGTCAAAGGGGATTACTGCATCATCAATCATCATCTTTGCTTTTTTGCTGTGGTCATTATTATCGCTATTGTTATCTCTGATGGTAATGAACTAAGCTTTATGAGAATCGGCAACCCAACGTATGTGCCAGTGTAAACTCTCTTAAGGAACCAAACTCACAAAAATCCGACTGGTCTTTGAATTCAAGACCTTTGAGTCACGAGTTCAGTGCCTCAATTGGCATTGCCATTGGGCTGCTTTGTTTTTTACAAACGGAGCTAGTGGCCAAGTAACTGCTCGATGTAAATCAGCTGTATCTATACGTAGTTCTGTTGAAAGATATCAAGACTTAAAAAATGTTTGGATATGTCTGAGGCTGTTCTATAGTAATTTCTCCAAGTAACATATATCAAATTTATAAGCTTTAAAAACATATGCTCTAATCCTGGAATATTTGACCCTGAGTAGTGATCACAGTTGTATGACCCAGCGTCTTGCCTAACAGTAAGTAGATTGCGTTGAAAGATGGTCGGAGATTTTGCTGAACAAAATACTGTGAATGAGAATCACTATTTTGCTTGTAGGAGTGCCACATAGTGAGTGGTTGTAAGATCTAAATTTAATACAATAATATTTACTAGTATTTTGATAATATACTTGGAAAACACTGCAGATAACCAGGAATAATAAAATAATCTGTCAGCATCTTGAGAAAGAATGCTAAATATCTTAGACAATCCATTCCTTGAGGATATAGAGACCTGATTATCCCAAAGATATTAACCGAAGTCTGATGAGTTATGTTCTTGTTGCATGGATTGCTCGCATAAGGAGATAGCACGTATGGCAACCATTTTGCGTCAGAGGTAATAAAGCTGGGGGATGTTTATGTTAACTGTCTAGAAAATCCAGACAATAACGCAACCGATGTAGTCAATACTTTTTCTATGTAGAAATATGTAAGAAGTTAATTACTCAGGATTTCCTTATCAACAACCTTACGTCTACTCATATATACGACGTTAAATGTTGAAAGCAGACAGGAATAATTAAAGCTACCTACTTTATCTTCTCCATTACAATAGAGCCTCATTTAAGTATTTTCCCGAATAGTTTGTTTTACCAAAACTCGTAACCATAGTTTCTGTGCAACCATGTATTAAATGGTTTAACACTTGTAAGTTAAAGGAATATTTTAATTTTAAAAGCTTCCAAGAAGTGTAAGGTCATCATTAAATCAGTTTTTGAACATTACCGTCGTGGAATTTAATTGTAATGCGTCGAGAGCCTCTTCGGAGCATCTCTCCCTCTCTTTGGGAATGTTCCTCATGGTGAGATACGCTCTTTGATCCCCGTTGGTGATTTTTAATGTCAAGATTCTAGGTGAAAACTCGTAACCATAGTTTCTGTGCAACCATGTATTAAATGGTTTAACACTTGTAAGTTAAAGGAATATTTTAATTTTAAAAGCTTCCAAGAAGTGTAAGGTCATCATTAAATCAGTTTTTGAACATTACCGTCGTGGAATTTAATTGTAATGCGTCGAGAGCCTCTTCGTAGCATCTCTCCCTCTCTTTGGGAATGTTCCTCATGGTGAGATACGCTCTTTGATCCCCGTTGGTACTTTTTAATGTCAAGATTCTAGGTGAAAACTTAAGGGGCTGCGTCAACAAGTCAAAAGTGGAGGGGCTGAGATAATCAATGTTTTCCGGGTTTCCTTTTTCCATTCGATGATCAGAAAAGATTTGCATCTTTTGACACCATAACATGCCGAAGCACTTCATGTTGTTGGGTTTTTTTCTTGTTTCATTGTTTCCTCTTTACTTCTTCCAAGAACAACAACACTGGGCAAAATGTAGACGGGATAAAGCCCCCCTAGCCCTCTTCTTGATGCCACCACTTTTTATTTTTTGCCTTGCAGATGGTACACAGTACGTCGTCATATTTTTCTCCTATGAAATACGTATTGTCACAATCATTGCAAAATTTCATATTTAAGGCCTATCATGTGCAATGAAATCCAAACACACCAATAATCAATTGTAAAGGCACAAATTTGATACTTTGATTTTAATCACAGTTTATGCCTTGCTTAAGGATATAACACAGGACGAGGACTTAAGTTCCTGGAACTTGAAGGTTTGGATAACGAGAAAGCATCTCTAGCCATTCAATCAAGCTACCTATGAGAGAGTAACACAGTTTTAGCTTGCTTGTTAGCAAGATTGACTGTCCGTGTTGATAGCATCAGCATGGACTAGGAACTTCCATTCATTTCTCTCTTTCATCTTCTGATTCTTTTGAAAAAGAATACATCTCAAAATTTTGATAGTTTGTGAAAGTATTTATACAATTTTTGGTTATTCAACTCATATTGCCATTTTGGAAAATCAGTAATTTGAGGTGTGTTATCTGCACAATAATATCAGGGCAAGACTGGATTTTGGGGCATTGTGATACTTAATGAGGCAAGTAGTATACGACGTGTTTTGGTCTACTCGTTTTCTATGAATTCATCGTAAGAGCTTTCTTACTCCACTCAATACGATTGCTGTGACCAGTGTATGGCGAAAGTGTTAAGCAAAATGAACCCGTTACTCAACGCAATATTTAGGTTAAAACGTATTAGTGTCGCCTATATTTTCCTTCTCCGATATCGACGATAACAGTTCTTTTTTAGTATGGTAATAACAAGCACTATCTACCCTATCCTGGTAATATGATTAAAGGACGGTTTAAGAAATTCTTGACTGTGAAGAAGTTGCAAAGCAAAGACACCTGAAAAGAATGACGAAAGTATAGGTGAAATCCGTAGGTGGCTGTCTATTTAACAAACTTGCTACTACGATTACGTGCTGGGATTAGTCGTGGGTCAGTTATACATTTTCAGATACTTCCTGCCTTAAAGGAAGAAAACAGGAGCCAAATAGTCAAACTTATCAA
Organism: Alatinidae sp. Z8VKAUB7J3; assembly: GCA_010016025.2. Classification (NCBI taxonomy): domain Eukaryota; kingdom Metazoa; phylum Cnidaria; class Cubozoa; order Carybdeida; family Alatinidae; species Alatinidae sp. Z8VKAUB7J3. The sequence continues at coordinate 6,536 of JAAAKM020002619.1, read as the reverse complement.
TGTGATACATTGCTGAGAGTCTGTGAAATACAAAGATGTCAAAAATGTGACACGCAAGTAAACAAACACCAATGGTATATTAGCTTAATTTTCTTTTATACGATAGGATGTTTTACTTCATGCACTGTGTTTGCAAAGATTGTAAATAAGGCTTCAAAATGGACTTCATTTGTTTGCCACTATAATGTCACTTCCTACTCAATGCAGGCTGTTTTATTGACATTTTCATATAACAGAACACAACACTCTACGTGTTCAGAAAACCACGGCTATATCAAATGTCTCTGCTTGAAAATACACTGACCCTTTACAGGCAAAGGTAAGGTGAGTGTGCTGGGTCTGTAAAAATTGATTTATGACATATCCCTACCAACGCAATTGCAAGCTCGATGACAACCAGATTGAGACGTAGTTGCTGTTAACTTGGATCAATAAAACTGTATCGTTGATTCACTAGAAATCACGTTGCAATCTCGAGAGAGATTCGCTTCAAGGAGGTCATTCTCATGTATATAAAAAAGCAGAAAGTTAAGTTTGGCTTTTAAGAGAGACCGTGCCCTGCTATTGTTACATTCTTTCAAATTAACGATGAAATCGTTTGAAGTTTCCTGATATTACAGTGTAGTTGCAAAAACCTATTTAGTTTTGCCAAGTTCACCTTGATATAATAATTTCTTTACTAAAGTTGATATTGGGCCTCAACCATTCATAGTTAATTGCGAAGAGCAAAAACGCATTAAAAACATAGATACCCAGAACAGTGGCTCTCGCATTAACTATTTCACGGCATGATCCACTTCCGATATGTTAGATACAGTGGGCAGCTAAGTTCCTTAAAGTCTTGATGACTTTACAGACCTTGGCAGTCTTATTGGCAACAACAATGAACTTCCCTGCGAATCAGAATGTTTGAGAACTGTGACAGAGATCTGTCCATGATTGACACCCTCCACAACAAATGCCCTAGGAAGATATGTTGCTTATATTGCCTAAGAGCCTACCTGAGAACATGTTGTAAACCCCTGCTGAATATAATGCGAAAGAGGAGGTTGAGATGGTTTGGGCACAGTCTCAGGTTGACCCGAAAATTGCTTTCCAAAACCGCTATTAACTGCATTCAAGAAGGCAAACAGCAGAGAGCCAGGCCACAAATAACTTGGTGAAGGAGTGTCAATATGAGTCTGGAGAGTCATCGTGGGAAAATGCAAAGGTCCATATCAATGTGTCGTAAGCTAAATTGAAGTCATTTGTACCTGAGAGGATTATGTAGGTAAGTGAATAAATAAACCAATATATTTTAACCTCTTGCAGATCTTAAGCTTACCAGGGATAAATCTTTGATTTGGCATAATTATCAACAATTCTTCAACATTCATTGAAACCCTCAGTTACTATCATTTCTCCAGTTCCGATTATATATGACTTCAAGAACCCCTTTTGCTAATCAGCTTGGTTCTTGAAAGTACTGATTTTGCAAAGAAAGTACGAATTCGGTTATATCAATTTGCTTGGCAAAAACAATTCAAGTGCGATTCTTAGGATTGCCAGCTTAAAAGTAAGCGTTTTAGGCAATTTTGTAGCAATATTTTGACATTCCGATGAGCAACTTTCCATCAGTTTACGCAAACAGTCAGGACAGGTATAATGCACAAAGGGATGGGAGAAGTGAAAGAAATTTTAGAACCGTTCCTACGCAGCAAGCATGTTACGTATCTCATTTTACGAAACAGCACGAAGACATGAAATAATAATTAAACAGTTTGCTTCGCGGCCAAATCCTTTACTTCATTGAGTAAAGAAAAACACTCTTAGAAGCTATTTATTACAGTTTGTTCATGGATATAGTGAGGATTTAAGTAGCTGATTTATCTTAGTAATAGAGCTACTGAATTATAAGTTTCTGATAAGCCTACATTATGTTTCAGGACGCTCCGACGATTATCTAAGGCTTACGTAGTTGTTTGTGTAAACCTTACATATACAGAACCTTTCCAGTGGTTCAGCCTTCACTTGCAGTGGGACTCTTAGACCAGCATTCGAGACAGTGGTGGCAACTTCTTAGGGGAAAGTAAATTAGGGACGAGAGCACATATGTTATTGACTTGTTGTGCCACATCATGTGAGGCCTCTAAGGGTCATTAAGGTCAAACCTGGAGCTAACACCACTCTCCACATAAGAATAAAACTGTGTCCTAAGGATACAATCTATGATAAGATTATCATTTGAAAACACTTACCTTACATTAAATAGGTAGTAGGCCTACGACATGTAATGCATGGGAGCAGCAATGGAATATCTACTATCCACGACTGTACATGTGTGACCACAGGAAACAGGATCTAGACAGTGCAGAGCATCCCCCGTGCAAGTGGTCACGTTACATGCAGGTCATCCACTATAAGAGTAAGAAACAAGGTAAAGATATATCCAACGCTTACATTTTTATTTCCACGAACAAAGGAATCACAGTTCTCATGAACAAGAAAGAAAAATAATTCCTTCCTAGGTACCAACACTATAAAAAGAGAAAATATTTCACCCAAGCAAACGAAACAAAGTTTTACATTCTACATCAAAGAACGTTTTAAGAATATTACATCCTAATGCCAATGCCATAGCAGTAGACGCAAGTGGAGTATTTAACACATAATTAATTATCGGTTTATATATGACTACATAAATTGGCCAATCAAGACAGCAACTAAGGCCTCCTATGCAACAGGAAGAACATACAATCAGTAAACGTGCAGGTTTCGTTTTATCTGCTACCTAAGTAGTGTCTCAGAACAAATAAAACAATTACATAAAAATTTATAGAATTAACAACTTCTTCAAACCTATTAATAGCTTACGAAAATTGTTGCTGTCACCGAAGGACAAGGAAAAACAAATCAGCTGGTTCATATAGTAAAATCCTACGGTGGCCTTGAATAAAGTAATATCAGGTTAGATTTATCGGGGAGACTGAACATATTCTCAAACAATGTTTCAGGAACACTGATCAAGAAAATTGTTGCCAAGTACATCGATTCCACCGAACCTAAACATATTACTTGCATGGACTAGACATCGTCGGCCAGCAGCCCTTGCAAGTTAAGAAGGATGACAGGTATGATGTCTACATCAGAATAAATAAACCTATCCTTCAGATAAAGAAAGAAAGAAACTTCCACACCCATCGGGCAGTCTTCTGATATTACATGTGGTACAATCCAAATATATCTTTCTAGATGCAAGTGTTCTTACTCTGGCTCAAACTAGATTTATATCAAATGACCAAGATGCATGGGTACACACTGAATGTTACAGATGAGCTCTAAATATTTCTTCAAGTTTAGAAGTTAAATCGAGGTTTTGATAAGAACACAGATAAGTTTTACAAATAATGGAGGAGCTGAGAACATGTTTGCAAGATAGCAATCTGGTTAATATATGTTCTCCAATCCATTTTAAACGTTTCAAGTCAATTCTTCCCTTCTCTCTCTGTTGCGTGGATATAATAAAGAGTTGACCTCATTAAGAACCCTTTTTGCATTGTTGTAAAAGCTAGAGTACCTGTTGCTTCTTGAGGGACCCTTGCTTAATAAATTTGCTCAAGATTTTTGCTCAAGGCTTTTGCTCAAGGCCATTTCCTTCCTTTCAGGAATCGTTCAACACAGCCAATCCCTGTGGGATCCTACTACAAGTATTAGCCCCTTTCTGCCTCCATTTTAGGGTCATGGGCAAAACCCTTCACTATGAAAAGACATGCTGTCTTACACTTATTGGACTAAACGAATTGCTATTGTACTGTATGATACATATGATGTCTTTCTTGACTTAGGTATGGATAACTCATGTTTGAATTGTTTATTATATAATTGGAATGAGTATTGACTTTGACAAAGGTGCAAGATATTCCTGCAGAGTTTCTAGACATAAAACTCCTCGCGTATTTGTATGCAAAGTCTCATTGTAAACAATTTCTCTTTAAGATTGACATACGCAAACACATTCTTGTAGAAAATTATAATCACTCGAAATTTGCCTCTATGCAAACATCTTAACCCCTAACTCGTTGAAACTGTCTATTGTTTTGGCAATGAGAGCGGAGGACCTGTCGCACCAACGTGGTCGTTTAACCATAAATCTTCGGGAATGATAACATTTTAATCAATATTTTATACTGATCTCTACTTTTCCAAATAATCCGATACCAGATTTTTCCCGTGGAAAATTGGACAGCTGATTGGCTTGTTAAATTCTTTAAATTGGCAAATCGTGTTATTTCGATACTGTGTTACTTACATGCAAGCAAACCTGTTTTGTCTTGTCTATGTTTTGGAGAAGGTGATATGCTTGGACGAAATTCGGATACTAATTGACAAGTGAGATTCTATTATTAAAACTGGTTATACTCCAGTATTTCTGATATTGTTCGACTCTGAGCATAACAAGAAGACATTATGACCTCTGCACCAACAACGCTACCATGTATTTTCAATGTTACACCTTACACTTGCATGCCAAGGGAACTTGTTCGTAATCTGAGCATGACAGGAGACCTTCAGAGATTCACAATTACGGACACAATTGCTCTTTCTACTATTGGAATTATAATTCTTATTGGAAACGGGCTGATTTGTTTTTTATTTTACAAGGTACGAGGACTTCGCCGAGAGCCGCCAAATATACTCATATGCAACCAAGCTTGTGTTGATATTACCATCGGTGGCTTATTCATTCCTGTGCACATCTTCGATGGGTATGTCTCGGAACTTGCCATTTCGCCATTTGTTCTTTGTTATTGTTTGTTCGTGTCAATGTTCAGCTTGTGTTCGCTGGCAGTTGACCGTTACATAGCAGTACTCCAGCCTTTGAAATACATGCATATCTTTACAGAAGTAAGTGTCCGTTGGGAAATGGTATTTATTTGGATACTTCCTCTTGTGTTCACTTTGGTTCCTCTCTCCTACCAATTTTTGCCAATGAGTGAACAAAGGCTGCCAAGAAGAATTTTTGAAACTATCCTTTGGGCTTTCGTCTTAATTTTGTTCTTGGCTATGGTAGCTATGTACATGAAAGTGTTCGGAAATGCAAAAATGAACATCAACTCACGTTTACAGAAGATTCAGACAAGTGTTGCCGAGAAAAACCGACTCAAAGCGCAACTAAAACTGCAAAAGAAAGAGTTGCACATCGCTGCTCTATTTGCTTTATTTATGGGATTCTTTTTCATTAGCTATTTACCAATTCTGATTATAAATTTTTACCTAATCTTGGGAAAGATACACATGGTATCGTCGGCTCTAATTACAGCTTCGTTGTACTCGTATGTAGTCAACTCAATTATCAATCCTATACTTTGCATCTTATTGAAAAAGGATTTCAAGAAGGGATTGTTGCAAATGATTAAGAAGCGTGGAAAAAACAGAGGATCGGAACAGTTTACAGAAACATCAAGTAAGGGGAAAGGTTCGTACTCAAAATCAATCTCAACTTCAGTTGGGCCAGCTGCAAAGGATGCTTCGTTAATTATGCCATTAAACATTAAAGAGATGTGAATCAAATTTATAAGCTGAAATCAAGATATGACGTACGAAAGTGTAATATTATTAATGTCAGATACTGGACTTGAAAATCTTAACATCTTATAAACAAGGGAATAACTATCAAGTACTTGTACCTTGAAACAATATCAAATACACTTTACTTTATGGTCTAACCATACACCGATAAGGCAACAAATATCATCTAGGAAGTAAAACTGGAAACTTTTTGCTTTCAGTATATCCTTTTTGTAGACATAAAAAAGTTAGGTCCCATTAAACTAATGGCTTAACAGCTACCTTTCAAGGTTCTTACATATACCGTTAACGTATTGTCAAAAATAATTATAATTTGCTTTAATCAATTATTTTAAAGTATTTCAGTCTATTATTTTAAAGTATTTAACAAACTATTACGCTTTTAGGGGGATAAAATGAATGCTCAAAGACGAATTTACAAACACGTTGCATGCAAAAAGCTGCTCTTTGTGTGAGATTAGTTAATAGAAATACCAACGCATCACATTAAATCTTGATTAAATATTGTGAAGAGTATTCAAACACTTGATGAAAAGCTGAGCCTAGAGAAAATACCTTATATTTAACTAAGGCAGCAGAGCAAATATTATGCTGTAATAAAAGTAATGAAACGAATTCATACATATATATATATATATATATATATATATATATATATATATTTATAGACTTACAAAAGCAGTCTACCACCTATGCGTATAAATATTATGTAAAGCTCAAAAAATACACATTAGGTGTGTAGTACTGCAATAGATATGACAAGGGATTGGTGGCTATCCCTAAATTGGGACGAGTTGTTTGGGCGAAACGTTATATCCCTAAGAAAATCCAAGTCGGAAGAACAGTCATCCTTTGCAGCAATAGTGAATATAATGCATATGCAAAGATTTCAAGACGGATTAAATGCATTAGTGTAACATATTGAAGACAACAATCTGAATCGGTCTATTAAAAAGGAGTAAGTTTAA
>JAAAKM020002618.1:0-13272 GCA_010016025.2 Alatinidae sp. Z8VKAUB7J3 | reverse complement strand
ATGACAATAAATGTACATGGCCTGGTGGTCGTTGGGGGAGATGACAATAAATGTACATGGCCTGGTGGTCGTTGGGGCAGATGACAATAAATGTACATGGCCTGGTGGTCGTTGGGGGAGATGACAATAAATGTACATGACCTGGTGGTCGTTGGGGGAGATGACAATAAATGTGAATCACACATCACATCATCACATCATCACATCATCACCCGTAGATCATCAAGATAAGAGTAAGCAATATTAGACATCGGAATCCGTTGAGTAAAATAGAATGTGGAGGGAGGTTTAAGCAACAAGAACTCAAAATTTACGGTGTCCCTTCCCCATCCCTTTTCTGAAAAAACTTAATTTAACTACAGAAACATTTCAGAAATAATTTGTTGGATATTAAGTTTTTTATGTTATTAACTAATGTATCTTACCATGTGTGGAAATGACAGGAAACAGTTTTTACTTAGTTGGTAAACATTTTTAAAATCACAAGAATATTAGCATGAGGTCTTGAATCAGATTCATATGAAACCAGTAATGCAATTTTTGGGACACACATTGGCTGGCTCCCTGTGGGTACTGACATTCAGGAATTCATTTGCCATTTGTAAGAATATGCATTTGATCATCTTTTCTCCCCTTCCCCTAAACATTTCTGTGTTATACAGCCCGTTTTTGAACAAGGTTATTTATAATATCAATTATTACAAATAACCTTGTACTTGAAATGGGATAAAACATTTAATTATTTTACTTTGCTTGTCTAATTAAGACGTATTTCGGCATTACAAACCTCCCAAAATTCGACCATAAACTTGCTGACAACAATGAAATAACTCAGATTAGCAAACCCACAAAGAATTATCTGGAATTTCTAAATCTTTATACTCCATTATGCATGATATTTAATTTAAAAGATTCTAAAGTGGCAGGTGTGCTTAATAGATTTTGTGATAACTGTTTTATTCTTATTAAACCAACTCATTGTAAACTTTAGAGGTGTGAATTGGAATGAAGTCCATGGTGCGGTTGAGTTTTATTACACTGGAATGGTTTTATCCGATAAGTACCGTTAAGGGTGCTTATCCCCTATCCCCAAACGGTTTTTCTTTTATACCCTTGTATAAAAAATTAAATAAACCTCTCAAAAGAAATGCTGTATTTATAACAATTTCTATAGGTTACACCAAGAAGTAATTGTACAACTTTTAAAGTTAGTTATTTTCAGATTTGTCCATTACAAAGAAATTTGATTTTCTAAGGTAATTCTCAATAATCATCAGAGGACAGAAAGTGTTTTATGATATTTACTATATGCTTAAGTATTTTCCTTGTTAATTTGGATTGGGAATTTGGACCATGTTGTCATGTCAGTCTGCAAACTCAGCATAGGAATCTCTAATGAAAGATACAACATTCTCTGGTGTATGAGTAGGGGCTAATGCATTGACTGCGGAGATGGTTGGCTAAGGAGGGATTTAAATCTCTCAATAATTTTAAAAACAATTTTATGTAAGCCATAACGAATTTAAGTTCTGTTTAAAATATAATACGCAAGAAACAAAAATGTTCTCAAGCAAAAGGATGAAAAATATTTTCAGCAAAAGAGAAGATAGAATTAGTTGACCATAGCCTTTTTATTTCAACCTCCTATGCAAAATATTATTTCTGAGGCATTTGAAATGCGACGAAAGGAAGTAAGCAGTTTGTTGCCTCCGATCGGTTAGTCAACGCCATACCTTAGCTTAGTTGTAAGTACGGATTCCCGTGGTGACATACTTACGTGCTTTACGTGCAGTAAGATTTACAGTATAGAATGGTTTAGGGATGGAGAAACATTGGATACCAGTATTGGCTTTAATTATGTACAGACCTAATCTTGTTGAGTGTTTTTAAAGGCCTATTCTTTGTTGTCCATACATCAATGATACGTTGGTCACATTCAAACAAAGCACTGTGGTACTGCATTGCACAGAAAATTTAAAACCTTGCGCTAGTCATCAAACTTTCACTCCTCAGCGTGCACACAAAAACCACCATTTTCTGCCCAGTGTATCTCTTAGACGTATTGCTGCCTAAAACATTGGAAGTGAAACTCATCAAAACCTAGGGTTTCTGTTTGCACACAATATTTTAAAGACTAAACATGAATAGTATCTGTCATCAGATCTTTCTTCCCAGTGGCTATTTTGAATACTCCACTAACGAAACTTTTTAATCGAAAGTGTTTGAAGTCAATGGATCGTTGATGGTACATAATCCCACTATACCTCGACATAAACCACTAATGTTGTAGGCTGAAAAGCTTTTGTTTCTAAGAAAAGAAATTGTTTAAAACATTATATTGTTTAAGTAATGTTTACGTACACGTCCGTATCTTAGCAGTAACTAACCTGGTAAGTAATGGAGGCTCACGCCTACATATGTTTCTGTATTTCTAGAAGAAAGTTCACGTTTATGCAAAACATATAATTATCAAACAAATTTGGACAGGAATCATCAGCGATGAGGTCACTAGCTAATTGTATGATAGATTTGTTTCCAGTTTATGTGTTACATTAAGTGAAATGATAAATAGCCAAACAAATCTAAAATTAAAGAAGAAATCCGCCACCCGAACGGCTAAAGAGAAGTTCTGCAACAATGTGCCACTACATAGTTTTATGCAGATCAGCATTATGGGCTAGTGCTAAACTTGATGTACCTTCCTCCTTGTATCTCAGTAGTTCAAATGTTTTTTTGGAGGATGAGTACATTGGTTGCGCATCTTTGAGATTAGTTCACAGACTGAAGCAGTAACTATCATTTACCAAACATTACGTCACAGAAAAACCCTTGCTTTTCAATGGCCTTGCTTTCATGCAATTCTGCCACATTGTATGTTTGTTTAATTTGTCTCTGTTAGAATCTGTGTAGATTTCTAGGCTTAAATTTAATTTTTTCAGGCTGAAATTATTTGTATTCAAGTTATCCTTGTTTAGCGATCCTTCACATTAGCTTGAGTCTCTCGTACATCCTAGTGAATCGGTTCTCATTAACAAAAGAAAACGTTATTTAATTTCACCTCTTCTGTATGTTGGAATACTTTGTTCTTTAGATAATTGAATGCTTGGTATAAAACAACTTAAGAGAATTAGCAAAAAGCTGATTGATTAAAACGTGTTGGCTCATTAATTGAGTGTTTTAGTTTTGAAGAACAAAGCATATGTTGATATGACTGTTTTGCAGTCAGTACACACTTAAGAAAGGTCATCATTCTTTTCTGGACAAACAATATTGTCACTTACTCAGTATTTTACGCCAATACAAAGAGCTTTAGCGGATGCTGATTGGTGAAAAGGTTGGTGCAAGACACAATGCCAATCTTGTTCTAAAATCTCTTTTAATACCACAGCTGGGTGCTCTGTCCTTCATCTTTTGCTGAGTGGAATCAGGTTAACAATGCCTTAATGTGCCTAATGTTTTGTGTTTCATTTTCTGGATTTTTGGATTTTTATTTTGCCAAGGTAATAGTAATTGCATATGTACGATCTGAATTTACTGAAGTTAGAAAGGTTTTCAAATTGCATATAAAAATATAATTATAAGCAAAAATTCCACTTTTACTAGATATCATTAAACAAATGTCGTTATTGTGTAAGATATGAAAAGGCTCAAGAGTGTCAGAAAATCTTTGACAAAAAATGGTGGCTTGTTGGGCTTTTTTGGTAAGAGGGAAATAAATAGAATAGGTTTACAGAGCAAGAGAAAATAACAATGACAGGAGATTTGATAAAGAGATCAAATTGATGTCTGGAAGGAATTATCAAAATTGTTTTTTAAAAATAGAAATAACACTTACTTTCTGCATAAGTAATGATGCTTTTAATAAATGGTGGATAATTGTGCATAGCTTCAGACAATTTGTAGTAGCAACGACCATCTTTAAATCAGCTTTATACTGCAAATATAGTAAAGACAATTATCAAAATATATATGGATGTAACCTTTTTCAGAGTGTATGTGTTTTTCTGTTGATCTTATATTAGTATTACATGAGACGTTACCGAGACTGACAAACAAATGAAAATAGCATACATTTGGCAATAATAAATTTAGGTACTTGTCAATGGTTCAACCACAGGTCTTTTAAAGACACAACTCATTCAGTTGTTTACTGCTAACATGAACAGGTACATGTATTTGCACTTCAAACCTAAAACCCATCCTTTTAGAATCCCACTTATTAATTAATGTGTTCTTTAGTTGATAAATAAACAACATTTATTTTATTGAAGATACATGCCCCCCCTGAAAGCAGAGGTTACATCTGGTCTACTTTCGTCACCTTCAATTGTTTAACAAACATTATTCCTCAATGGCATGTCTGCCTTTTATAGTTAGTACGTCTTTCAAAACATCGTTATACCCCCCTACCTACGTGACAAGGAAATTACGTCAATATAAAAAGAGAATTAAGAGAGAAAGATAAAATACCTTTTATGCGTTTCTATTTTTACTTGCATAGCAGCGCTTTTATCTTTACGAATTACTACAGGAGCGCTAATTGCTGTTCTTCTCGACAAACTAATCTTCGAGAAGTTTCCACCCGCCTACCCCGCTCTTATTCTAGCCCCCAACATCATCAAAACTGTGTTTTTCGTGGCTGCAGTTACTTTGTCGATTAAGATAATTCCCTAATCAATTCAAATATAACATGTTATGATCTACCTCTCAAACGTTCACAATGAAAATAGACTCAAACAGTGATGCTTGTTACACTTATGTTGGTAAAATTGTCCATACGCCCCAACTTATTAGGTACCTTAGAGTATAGCAAGAATATTCGTAACATTGATTATGTAACTATATATCTGCAATGGAGATGTAAGGAATGAAAAGAGATGTCTAAGTTACTGCAACAATTCACTTTTTATATAAACGCATTCGCAAATAAGGACGTCTCTAAGTCATTGCAAGAATACAGCTTGTACGTTGCAAGTCAGCATCGTTACAGGAGTTTGGTATGCTAAAACAGCACAATAACAAGCTATCATAGTGTTAAAATGTAAATTAAGACAACTTTCTTGTATATCATTTATACTGTTATCATTTGCATACTCGACAGATGTATTTTCAAAGTAGTAACTTGACTCATTACACTGCTTTTGCCAATGTGAAATTAATGCCCTCTTTTTCTTTTTAGATCAATCAATGGCAAATGTTTATCCTAATGCCCTGACTCACATTATTGCAATGAATTCATACATCCTAGGACAGGTATGCACCGTATCGTATATCCATTTACTCATGTTTCGCTTTTTAACTATTTAAATATAAATTCTTTCCCAGCATACTTATTGCGTGGCATAGACATGCGGAACAGAATGTACAATCTGCACTCAAAGTTGGGGCATATAAAAATTCGCGTAGAAATAACCGCCCAAAGCCGAACATAAATTTACAGTAGATTTCCAATTTCGTCAGTTAATTTGCAAAGCCCAATTCTACCTTTTAAGCTGCCACATTCAAATTTGTCTGAAATGCTATTACACGGTGATCTGCCCTTATGAGGAGTGTTTCTGTAAGCATCAGCTTATGCTCATTATCAGAGAAAGAGTCATATGGGTGCACTGACTTCAATTGTCACTGTGTTTACTCTATTCTTCAGTCATTGCTATCGCTTGGGTGTGGTTTTTCCATATTTGTGTTCCTTGCTTAAAACGTAAAATGAGATGGCTTTGGGTGAAGAGCATATTGAAGGGTGCCTATCCAGTCCTGTGTACAGTTCTGTACAATGTTTGATTCCCAACTAGCATAAATAGTCATTCTTACATGCGGGAAACAATAATAAAACTGCAATCTCTATCATTTTCTCATTTGTGTTTCAGTGTTTCAAGTGTAGCGTATTTCCTTTCAGTTTCAGGTTTTAGGTGAAGAGTTTATAAGACGAGCATTCTTTTCGTAGTTTGTGACTTCAGCATTTTTAGAAAGGTAACGTAAACATAAAAGACAGAAACTCTTAATTATTGCAGTATGAAACGATAAACGTTCACATCATCATTTTCTTCATCTACATCAAAAAATATGACAGGGTTATTTCGCGTTTTTAACGTCCGAGCCAGTTAACTTGACAAAGGAGTTTGTCAAAAGATGTGCAAGGCCTCTTTCACTCTATTTATATGCCGCTTGAACAAGCAAGTTATCTCCAAGGAAAGGTATTTATGTACTCTATCGTCTAACGATTTAAAAATAAATACTTTTTGCTTTAATAACTGTAATGTTTAGTTTATTTTGATGTGTTTGGGTATGGCGTGTATAGGAGAGGGGCGGCTTTTATTGGGCGATGGCAGTAACAAGCAGATTTATGGCATGATACTGACTGTTTCCGATGGACGGCATGAAATGTATTTTAGTTTTGCGCCCTTTTATATTTTAGTCAACCCATTGTTGTCTCTTCCAATGGCTGATAATAGTCGAAAGGTTATTAGTATACGTATTTTTGTGAAGTTTGTAATTATTCGACTTTGCAATCCTGTAGCCCCCGTCATGAAATTAGGTTGAAAATGTAAAAAGAAGAATCTTGACATTGCTTACATTTAGTCTCATGGCATACAGATTCAACCCTGGTCCTCTTTGTTATCAAATATTTTGAAAAGAAAACTCAAACACGTCTCGGTTGCATTGTCTTTTTGTAGAAAATTAGGAATCTATTGATTAATTAATGGTTTAGTTACAGAGGGAGATTGTTATTCTCTGTGTTTACACTGCCGAAATTTAACACAAAAATCAAATGGCTTTTTTTAAGAAAACAAACCATTGGCACAACTGTTGTTTGTACATTGTTGCCATTGTGCTTTACATATTTGTTTTTCATGAATATAATGTTCATGATTAGAAGCTCTTGCTTTAAATTTTAAGAAAGTAATTTTCGAAAGTTAAGACGAGGATTTCTTGTAACTGTCCACTGTTTCCCCTGACCACAAGTAGAAACATTTGAATAAATAACTTTAACTTTATGGTACGGTATTTAGCTTTATCTCTTTGTTGAGAGAAGGATTTTCCACATATGTGCAATACTTCAGCAAGAATTCAAAAGCATAGCAAAGGCAGAGGTCACTTGTAATGCCGCGCTATATGTGTTTTTATGAGCAAATACTATTTTGAAAAACTATAATTCAAACTTTCACCACCCGCCAGAGAACTTGTGTTGATATCGTAATACAACCAAGCCAATGTGTACCTCCTTTGCCTAAATAGACCTGGTGTGCACAAAGAGACAGGTGCCTTTTGTTGACTGGGAGAATCAAGAAAGCAGCAGGGGCATCTGAAAAGAGAAATCATGGCACAGAATGTCGCTCTTGGGACAACTGCGATACTCACAAATTCCCATGTACAGAAAAGGTTTAGTTCAACCGCAGACAGACCGGAATCCGTCGTTTATTTAAAGTGTAATCAAAGGAGAGCAACTAATCTACGTTAAGCAGCCATGTAAATCTAAAGTTCACATTCTGATATTTAAAGTAAAAGGAAATTGGCAGTAGTTGATCTTTGTTGTTGCATGATTTATCGTTAACAGAGATGTTATCGTATTATTGGTGAAAAAATGTCAACGAAGGAGATAGGTAATTTGAAACGAGGCATCAGCTACTTTTTTTGTCGTGTAGCTAACTGAAGCAATACTGCCCTTGCAGAACTTTTAAAATACAATAGCAACCCTGAAGTAAGCATCTTACTCCTTTGTTGTCGTCAAAAGATGTTTAAAGACTTCTGAGAAAAAATAAGAAAGCTCGAAAGTTCTTAAAATTATTCATTCATATTCTCATTTGTCAAGAACAATTTGCTAATTAAACACAATCACTAATTTTATATTTATTACTGTTAAAGGTTGTCACGCCAACGTTGTGTTGGTAATTATGTATTTCTTCAAATCGATTGAATTTCATTCCGACTACAACAACAAAGGTTTTTAATTGCGAACAGCTACACTGTCTGTAGCATAGCAATCTGATCCCTGGAGATTGTGCGCACGAGAATAATGATAAAACAAATATTTGTGTGATGAGCAGATGATGCAACACAAGCGACAACTTATATGAAATAGTCGCACAACTTAAAATATTGGTTAACAGTTCTAATAATTAGATACCAAACATTTTTTGATGCCAAACAATTGTTAGCTTATTAAGGTATTTCATTTATATTAAATGAACATTTTTTACAATGAATACAATAAGGGAGTCCTAAAGAAAATAAAAACATGAGCAGTTCGTTAGTGGTACAATATTTAAATATTGCGTTGAGTAACGGAATCATTTTGCTAAACGTTTTCGCCATACACTGATAACAGCAATCGTGTGGAATAAAGGGAGAAAGCCTTTTACGATGAATTTATAAAAAGAAAGATCACCAAAACACGTCGTAAAATCTAAGTCAAGAAAGCAACATCTTCTTGCCACTCGTGTTATTGGAAAGGGCGTACATTGTAAACAAACCCTTTTGTCGACAGAGTACCGGCTTTGTTGTTTTGATAAATGCGGCTTCTAAAGCGGCAAGATGAAAATGAGATCGGGCTTTGGCTAATACTCTAAACGAATTGTCTTGATAGTTGTCAGCACATGATGGGTTGTCAAGCAAATGCTATTGTCGAATCTGTTTTGGGATCTGTTGACTTGGCTTTGTTTACTCGATTCGGTGAAATTTTGGAAACTTTACTGCGTCTGCTATGGCCGGCGCATGTTGCGGGATTCTGTCATGTAATCTCTGCGACCTACATACCGAAAATAAGGTTTGTGCACTGAAGGCAGAAACTAAAAGTCACAAAATTATACGTTTTATGTGGAGAAACAAAAATAAGAAGTTGATTAATGGCACAAATTTGGGGGATTGTGTTGAGTAAGGGATTTATGTTGTTTAACTGTAGGAAGTATTTCCTATCCACGATAGTCGCAAATAAAAAAGGCACCTCATTGGTTTGTAGTTTGATTCAGGCAAAGACTTGGCAATTTGATTCGAAATGATAACAGTGGTGACGTTTTGAGGATAGTATAGGTTTAACGCCTCGTCGAGCTTACTTTTTGAGCAGACGACAAGAGCGTGGTGAACTAATGAGGCGACTATATTTATATTGCGAGTTTCAGGGCACTACAAGTCCCACCGTGTGTGTTGTCTAGTAAACGATGGTATCCTTTAAATAATATGGAAGAATTAGGACTTTTTTTCAAACCCAAATGTCAAGTGAAGGTAAAGATTTTTCTCCACCTTCACCTATGAGTAGGATGCAATCTATTACGTTTTTGGATAAAGTGCTTACAACAATGCTCCTTTTGAAAAACAGAAAAGGTATCATAAGTATAGCGAAAATAAACAAGTGGAAGAATAGTTTTATTAAATAGTTAAGCTTCATGGAAGGCGACAAAAATGTTTGCTAAGGTTGGTTAAAGAGGAGAGCCCATAGCAATTCCATCAACCTGTCTGAACATTGTATCATTGAGGCTGACTTCGATTGACTTAGTAGCAGCATCCTTGGGAATTGGAGGGATTTACATTTCTGCCCTGTTCAACATGTTAGCACAAAATGTCAATAATTTCACACAAAGAAATGCTGGCAAAGAGGCTGCTAATGTCAAACAAGCATATAAACGACTGTTTTTATGAACCTTTAGGTTTTGCATTGCTTTTGGCAAACGTAAATGAATCTAGGATGCACTTTTTAAAAGAATGGTTTGTAGAGATGCTAAAACGTCCTATTACTAATTCGGTAGTTCATCTTGTGAGAAGCCGTCACGATAGGCCAAAGTAGTGTACCTTCCTTACGTATTTTGGTTTACCCAAACATGCGAGGTCGTTGAGAGCCAATCAGTCTAGTTTGATCGTACGTTTCATGTGATAGAGTATTATTTTTTATCAAGTCTAATAAAGGTTTACGTGTCTTTCGATTGGTCTCAATACTTTGCTTAAAGCTTTCTTACTTTACTCCAGGCGTTTGCTGTGACCAATTATGGCAGCAAACGATTAGAGAAATGGATCCGTTACTTAACGTAGTCTTCAAAACGTAATTTTAATACTTAGGAATATTAGAATTCACATTTATGTGAAATAGGGTTAATTATGTTAGTGGGGGTATTAGGCTGTAAGATTTATGCTTGATTAAGGTAATAGGAATTACAACATCGAAGCCCTCGCAAATTGAAATTATCTCATAAACTAGAGGGAGTGATAGAGGTACTTCCAACTGTATGCTTAATTTAGCTTCTTAACAGCGATTATGTTGAAAAGAGATTCTATTTTAGAAAAGGACAAAACTTGTTAGTACGTTTACTTAAGGATTGAAAACAAAAGCTTTATCTCCATCATTTATTGTTTCTATTCCTACAGCAGCATGCCACTGGTATGAAATAGAGGCCTTCTCGAGCAATTAACTTATCGAGATATATTCAGAGAAGGCCAAGTGTTTCCATTTTGAAATAATTTTTCTTTAGATTTGCATCAATCTACCTCTTAAGAAGACTTTCTACATCATCCAATGGAGATCAACTTTTTAATTTTCGTTAGCTACTCTTTCAATCTGTCCAAATATCGTAGACCCTCTTTGTTTCATGTTTCTCCTGGAGCCATTCAAGTCAAGAGTATTAACTTTACTGCCCCTAACAATGCTCTTACTTTGATAAACAAACCTATTATTATGTAAGAAGTAGACAAATGTGTTTATTCTTTATGAAAGATCTTTAAATTAGAAGTAAATGCAATGGAACCCAGCGAGTAAAGTACGGAGAGTCGAGTTGTTCGATGTTTATTAGTGACGAAATAGTAAAATCTACAGCAATATACCAGTGGAAAACGTTCATCGATCCTAAATGTATCGAGGGCACTATAACGCAATGGAATTACTTATGCCTGCAAGGTAACTATATACTTTTAAACAACACGAATAAAACTTTGCTTTACTTTCCTAGGTCGGCTTTGGCATTTGTCAGAAAGAACAGTTATGCATATACTTTTTTTCATAAGATATATACTCATACCGAGTCAAGCATTTTCAGAATCAATCAAATACTCATTTAAAGTTCCAGCTAGGTTATTATCTTCTTGATGAAAAGTATTGACATTAAAAAGCATGCACTTAGAAATAGTTTGCCCCAAATGCTTGTGTTTGTATTTTAATCACTGAGAATTCTGGTCTAAGGTCGGAAAAGATTATTAAGTATTAGAAATGTCCTTTTCCTCCATCTTTTAAATTGCTTTGCTAATGTCGAAGAAAATTAAAGCAGTCTTTGATTGTATTTTCTTATTCAAACTACTGAAACATGAAGTTGATTTGAAATATCCCATACAACATACCGCTACTTGCTGTTTATTTATTCATTTGTAAAATGACTAAGTAAAAGCCGTTATATTATTTGTTAAAGACTATACGTCATGCTTATAATAGAATTATAATAGAGTTTACGTTACTGCAAGGGATAAATAGTACTTCAATACTAGCAGGAAACAAGATCTTCATTTGCTTTTTTGGTTTCTTTCAATTATACTTTTTCCTATCGCTTCTCTTTTGTTTCCTCTTGCTTGTTTACTTCTTTCTTTCTTCTTGAAAGCCTTCATTTGTAAATCTCGGCCAGCAAAGGCAATCAAACTTGGTGTGAGAATGTCAGTTGACCATGATATACTGTTAAGTTAAACATTTACAAAAATCCGAAGCCTCCTTTATGCTATCTTACGCATTTTCTTTCTTGAATATTCAAAATATGTACAGAAACATACCACACCGCTTTATCACAGAGTCATAATATCCTATCAGAACAGACTACTCTTTGACATTTTAGATGTGCAGTTGGCTTTCTACATTCCAGTACGCACTTTCTCGCTTTATATGTGGACACAACTGTGCTTAAAGTTGTGACTGAATTGAAGTCTGTTTCGTTTTAACAGAGACATGCTATTGATCAATTATTTTCTGAGATGCAGGTTATTGGCTGGCACCCAAATTCAAACCACAGACTTTATCTAATTAATGCTGTCACCGAGTAATACTTTGAAATATTATATAAACATGGACAGATTGATTTCATTCGAAGGCCATGGAAATGATGATGTAAGTAGTCTTTTGTAACAAACACCACAACAATAGAGAAAGCACTTTATGACGTCATCATACTCACCATAGAAGTACTAAAGGACCAACACACCATATGGTACGACACATGGTGTGATGCCAAAATATGACCCAGAGGAGTAAGGAATTTGACAAACACTGCCCCCCTTGTCTGCACATCTCTCACATATATTGTTCCTAACCTTGACTTTGAAAAATTATGCATACTTGATAAAGAAGATAAACTGGTCAATAGCTGTGTAATGTGGTCTGCTGCCTTTAGATTGATTCTAACAGAAACCTTCGTTTCTATTCATCAAACGCTATCCAAATATACAAACTGTTTGACAAAATGTCTATACTAAGTTTGAATTGGGACCAAAGGAAGAGGGGAGGGGGCTGTCATCACAACTGACGTCACAATGATCCAATTCTACAATGAGATGCTGTGCTTCTTCATGCGTTAAGTCATGACCTCATCATTGCAAAATACAGTCAACGATAGTTTATATTTTGATGTGTCTGCAGTTTGTGTTTCGTAGGCTTCAGTTATATTTCTATCAGAAAATTACAATGATGATACACCTTTCTCTTCTTAAAACTACCTCGTACGAATCTGATTGCGTCGATGTATGTATGTGTGTAATTAATTTTACATTTACAAAATTACAATATAAAAGAACACTACTGTAAAAAAATCCAACAAATATTAAAAAGGGGTACTACAGGACTGTTTGCCACAAGTGAAGAGCTCTTTCCAAATTAACACACATTAAGTTCTATATTACGACCTGAGCCAAAGCATTGCAGTGTAGTGATGATAATGATGATGACCTTAGACTGCCAAATAACATTGTCTTTTAGGGTCCATCATCGTCCGCTACGGATATGCTGATTGATTATCGAAAAAGGCCCAATAAGAAAACAAAGCCGTAGCTGACTAAAAAATAAATCTTTGGCTGGTCTTAATTATAATATGTATACGTTGGCAATTGAAACTGAAATCGAAATCGAATTGAAACCGAATAAAAACATCTGCAATCAAAGGTAAGATTGCTTGTATGTGGACCGACTCCAGAGCGGCCAAATAAAATACAGACCTAGCCTTGCCTTGCCTTGCCTTGCCTTGCTTTGCCTTGCCTTGCCTTGCCTTGCCTTGCCTTGCTTTGCCTTGCCTTGCCTTGCCTTGCCTTGCCTTGCCTTGCCTT
>JAAAKM020002617.1:2027-13272 GCA_010016025.2 Alatinidae sp. Z8VKAUB7J3 | reverse complement strand
TATGTTTCAAATTGTACCACAGCTTCCTTGGTGATTTTAGCGTACGTTCATAAAGATCACAAATCTCCATAGTAAAGAAGCTCCTGTTCTCCTACCCCTCCACATAATGGAAGAATCACCAAAGCATTCGTGGTCTCAACGTTTCGTATCATAATTAAAATACATAAAAAAGAATCCCAAGATATCCACAATTAAAAAATTGACATCCTTTTCTTTTATGTTGTTTGTCTCCAGTTACAGAAATCTCTCTTTTTCATTCCGTTGCTACGGAAATACGGTTGCTTTACACCTTCACGCTGTATTTAACAAAGAAAATGAACATGATCAACATACAAACCTCAACAGAAATTCAATAATTTGGAAGCTGTCGAGGGCAATTTCAACATCAGAATCCTAAGTCGAACAGTCTTGGTGTGTTCAAACACTCTACGTTCATGTGCGACCCAAAAAATTCCGTTTGAGAACAATCAAATATTGTAAGAAAACGACTAATTAAACAGGTGCAATGAACTATTCATGTGTCGGGGTTTTTATGGCAAATAATAAAATTTGTTTCTTCCATCGTACATGACTAGATTAAAATTTTATGAAATTGTAGCTGTGGAACCGAGAAAACTTTCTTGAATAATGAAAATGCTACAAAATTATAAAACGACTGCGGGTTACAATAATAGTATTTCATCTAAGATCAGCTCTGCAAAATGATCGGTGTAATTGTATAGCCTATTTCAACTTAATGATGTAATTTAATAACCGAAGTTATAAAGAGAAAGTAATAATAACGGCCTGTTAAACTCTTACAACTCTAAGGTAAGGTCAGGTCATGGCTATTCCAATGGGGGTAAATTCAATCTTGCTCACAATTACTGATAATACGGCATGACATTTCTTGATTTCACACTGTATATTTCCACTGCTGTCAGGTGTCTTTATTGTTCAATAATAGCATGGAGTTAAAATATAAGTACACGAATCTATCTACATCGTTTTTTCTAGGCTTATTAGAAATTAAAATGTCATAATCCCCTACTTCCTTACATGTACCGGCAAAGTGTTGCATCGCAAATTTGAATTTATCAAACTGCAAACTTTCCTGGAATTCCCAGGCAGGGTCAAGTCAAGGTCACCATCTAAAGCTCCGCGTACAACTGTAAGTTCACAGATCGGTATTAATTACGCTTCATTTGTCATGACTACTACATTTTGCAGGCAGTGTGGAAAGGGGACACAACTCGACCTTATATCTAATCTTCATACAAATAAAACAACGGCACTGTACCGTTCACGGGTAATCGTAACATGAAGGGACGCAGTTCGCTCTTTCTCTTACAACACGAATTTCAACTTTATGTAAAATGTAGTTCATCAGTACCAAGCAAGCTGGAAATAGTGCCTTTGATTTCGCACAATTTGTATCAGTTGCACACATCCTTTCTTAGTGAAACATAATTTTAACAGTTGGCTGTCATAGTTTCAACTTTCGTTTACATCACAGACGTAGCACTATGGAGAAAATCAGCTTTGGTTGAACTAAACAGCACAGTTGTAAAATATATAAGTTATCCGTAATATACATCATGCACAAACCTTCTCCGCATTCTTGAACTGCACTCCAGTATCTCCTACACTACAAATAATACAGGCCAGTGTTAATTTACAGGTTATACCGGCTGCAGTTATTTGTGAAGTGATCACAACGATGGTGATGATGTTGATAAGCAGCCATGTTTCGTCCACTTCAATTTGGATAGTTTGTAGATAAAGGACTCCAAGGTGACCCTCCTTGCTTGAATGAATTCAATACAAATGCAAAATGGCCATGTAAACACAAACCACTATATGCCTCAGATTGTGCATGACCTCCTGCTAAATGCCTCACTTATACTTCCTTTGCAATTTGTTAAGCTTGTGGCCAAAAGGAAACATTTCAATTTCGAAGTTCCAAGACTGAAGACCACTTGAGGCCAATTGCTGCTGCAAAGAAAACAGCTCCAGTAAAACAAACGGTCGCTCTGAAACCTAAGGATGCATGTGAAGTAACGGAAAGGTTTATAGCTAAATAATGAAACTTATATGGTATGCAGGCCTTCTGAAAATCATGGCTGAGAAAGACAGAAGTATTAATCAGCCATTTCAGGATACTCTAAGCTTCATTCAATCAGATGGACCACTGCAGTCATAGAGTGCCGGAGCCTTTGCGCAATTATTCCCTATTAAATTAACAATCTAGTAAAATCCGCTTTTATGTAATTCGAAAGCTTCCGAGACAGAAAAACCCCGTTTAAACCTTACTTATGCGCCTTACCATGAACACTGAAGACAAAATAGCGCTTTGTCAGTCGATACTTTGTTTAAGTGAAGTCAAGCCTCTACAATCTTTCTAGATAGTGCCTTTTGACGATTTAAGTCCCCAAATTTAAGGATGGCGAAACCTTGTGGCTGGGTGGGGTCCCTAGTGGGAATATATAGTTCCACTTCGGCACCCAATTTTTTACAGGAGGCCAGAACTTCTATACTGACCTTTTCTGGGAGCTTTGCCTAGCTCATTTCCCCGTGACATTTCTATGCTATTAAATGATCCAAATATGGGTTTCATTATTCAAGTACTAGGATTTCTTAGGCATTTCCGTTAGGCAAGATAACCGGAGAAAGTATACGGAATTTCTTAACAGTAATACACCATGATAAATTCCTTCGCTATCAAATTTAGTAGGCCTATGTGACAGAAGTATCTCAGCGCCAGCACAACTGTAAAGTGTTCTTTTGTATCCTTTGGAATGTGTGTCGTCTTGTAGCTCGAAAGAATCCTGAACACATGGACTGGACTTCACATGACAGAAGTTTGACCGTCAAAATGCATCAGTTTTTTACCATACGTACTTACTTATGAAATACGAATATATGTTCTTTGTTTATTATATACAAAACTTCCTTCTTGAGTATTGAAATGCTTAAATCTTGTCTCTGAAATACGATCATCATTTTGGTTTTTCCCTCTACTTGGTTGGCTCTAGTTATAAACCACTCTTAGGAAATCTCGTATACTGTCACCTGTTTTTCATAGTTTTAACGGAAATCCGAAGGGCATCTAATCATTTTAGGAGAAATCTCGCGCGCTTTTTATATTAAGCGGTTTGCCCCGCTCGTTGCCTTCATCGTTTTCGGAACTGCCTCTCAGGCTCTGATTGACGGACTTCATTTTAACACTGAGTGGAGTAAGCACTTTAGAATCATTACTGCAGTGAAACCCCCAATGTTTCAAGATTGCAAAGTCTGTAAATCGCGTAGATTGACATTTGTCAGTTGCTCATCGGTTTTGAATTGACGGGAATTAAAGAGCTCAATCAGAAAAGAACTCAAAGTAAATAAGGAAACCAGATCATTTCTTTCACAACTGAAGTACTCTGAGACTTGAAAACACGAGTACCTTCGTTTATTGAATCCAGTCTGTTAAAGAGTCCAACCAGTGTCGTCGAGTCGTGGATTTTGTAAGCTGCTTGAACTGACTTCCTATCTTAACAATCAGAGATTAACGGACGTTCATAGCTTATCGCCACACGGTGGGATTGAGGCCTAGAGATTATTACTTTTGGAGAGATAACTGTTAACAGGTGATGATCTATTTTTCACTTGTCTCTTATACGAGCTAAGAGGTCATGATAACTTGATCTGTTACCACGAAAAGAGTGACTCATAAAGTCGTGCAGTATTAGGAACAGAACTTCGCTATGAACGGTATGTTTTATTAGCTTAGAAAAAGAGAAATCGCATGCGGTAATATGTGAGTTGCTCTCAGCTGATTATCCCATTCTTCTTAAGCTAAACATTGGAAACTGGTGTGTACAGAAAGGATAATAGTCATTGGCATAGGAATCATTACATCGATATCCTCATTATCATAATCATTATTATCATCACCATTATCATCATCATTATCAGTATCACCATCATAGTCATCATTATCATCATTATCATCATCACCATCGTTGTCGCTACGATGATCGTTATTACCATCATCACCATCCTTCTCGTCACCACGATCAAAATATTTATCATCATCATCATCATCATCATAATTATCATCATCACTATCATCGTCATTATTATTGCTATCATTAAAACAGCTATGAGGCACGTTCAACCACCATTTCTACCGCATTTCACAGATCATTGGGAGCATCTGTAATAAATGTGAACAGATGTTACATCCGCTCCTTGCCAAAAGGTCCAGATGCGAGTGTTGTACTGAATTGTGATATCACAGCAACGCAGAACGTAAAGAAGAGGCCATATATAGGGTTAATATACCACGTGCTTTACGTGGAAATGGTAATGTTTTCTGGTCACTATAGCATCAATATTTATGCAAGAGTTTACCCTTTTTCTAAAATGAGTAACGCACAACAGAGCTACTCTGCTTGAAGCATACAATGCCGAAGTAACAGTTTTAAGATGATAAGCGTGGTCACGTGTTAATAACTTTCAGTATAAGCCTACCACTTTAAGTTTGAAATTTTATAGGCAGATATGGGGAAGCAACAAGGTGAAAGAAACTAAGAGGCTTCACGAAAGCAAAATCATCATGATCTAACAAATGATCTAGTGGATAAGAACTGTGAACCAGTAATGGAGTACCAATGTTCATTTCATCAAACATGGGTTTTAAGTATGGTAGCACTTAGAGTAGAATACACCTCCGTAGTTATGATAGAAGTTAAACTAAAGGTGATTGTGGTAGCAAAACTGTATCTTCCAGCCCAACGTAGTCCAACCTTCCCCGTTGTCATCATCACCTTTACCCCTTTCATCTAATAACATCAATCACCATACTTCCTGCTGCAGCAGCGCAGGTCCTATCACTTTTTAAGAAGAAACTCTTCCTTCAGAAACCAAAAACATCTACATTTATTGGCTATGATTTAAATAGACACAGAGTAGCACTGTTACAAAATATTTTATTGAAAGACCAAATATGATTCTCAGAAAATAAAGCGATGTCATTGTGATTGCAGGGAAATGAGATGTTTCTTCAATGGAGTAACTGTAGTGAAGCCACAATAGATGCTTTTACTTCTCAGCTTCGCTTTTGCCACACTTCTACAATTTTCTACTTTCTCGACGCATGAACTTTGATTACTATAGGGTGGTTTTTGACCAAACGCCAAAGAGCTCATTTTGTGGCTTAGTCTCCAAATGAGTAAGTATATTCGTTGTTTAGTACATTGAGTCATTTATGTCTTAATTTGGGTAAAGATATGATGCTATCTATGAATTTTCTCGTAGTTGCTAGTAGTAGTAGCACGTGCTCTTGTGCGTGAGTGGGCTACACAATTGATGGAAAAATGTGAAGTCTTTCTTACCTGATTAGACAGGACACATTGTATACCGTTTGTACCTTTTGAGGGGGTTAAAAGGGGACCAGTCTCAATAAAACCAAAAGTCTTGAAGACAGTACACTTGTATTTGCGTGGACAAGTTATCAAATGTGCGGGATTACCACTTTTAAGTGAAGGAGAAAATGTTTTCACCCAGCAAGTTACTGACATCAGATCCTTTTCATACCATGCATTTCATATTCCAGGGACATAGCAATTCTATCTTGCAAAGTCTGAGGCAACTGCTGATAGTAATCTGATATAAGTTATATGTAGATATAGTTCTACACTGTAGTCTAGAGATCATTAACACTTCCTGGAACCGGTTTTCTAAAACAAGTGATCACAAGATAAGTTTTCAGTTTGATTGGTTAGCATGTATTTCTCAGATTCCTATCAGGTCTGTGGCTTTTTCAAAGGCCATGTAAAAATTTTGATGCTCCTGTTTCGATTCAACTCTCTAAGGCCTTAGTAAATACTACTTAATCAATTTATGTAGAATGTGAGGTTACACAAAATATGACATTTACTGTCGCATAAATATTTCTTGGGATTTACAACCTTGTGATGAAGTGAAGGAAGAGCTGTGATTAATTTATTGATAGTTAAGGTGGTAGGTGAAGTCATGAAAAATAATAGATTAAAGGCTGATAAAAATGAAACAGGGTATGGTTCCCTTTTTAGAAATGTAAATCTATCACTTACAATTAGGTAACAGAGATTACGCAAATGCACAACAGCTTCTCTGAAAGAATTTAGCTGAAAATAGCTACTACTTGGAAGGGAAACCATTTGTACTGAGTTATACAGTGGAAGGGATAAGAACGTAGAAAGAGGACGAAGAAAAAAGTTCTAGGGTGTATCAACGAGAAGAGAAAAGTTCTACATCAAGTAGAGTTCTTAGAGTTCTACCTTGTATTTTTTGACTTTCTTTCTATCGGTATTGAAAGTAGCATTGTCAAGTTCGAGATTTCCACAATGCTATAATATCTACAGGGATCTTTGAGAAAGAAATGCAAAATTGGAAAGTATTGGATCTTCAATATTTGTTTGTTTGGCTGTATGCAAGACTAAGGATGAAAGAACTGTTCATTAATCAGATTATCATTAGGCTTGATTACAGATACTAAACTACATAGAATTGAACTTACACTGATACGATATTGACCGAAGGAAGCAGATCTCTGTTGTTAGGAAGGATACTGCCATATGATGGTTTTTAAACATGATATATTAGCATGTTAGTGTAAAAAAGAGGGAATAGATGTAACACAACTGTGTGCTACTAGAGCCCATTCTTCACTTACAAGATAAGAACGCGCAACCTCGTTATCGGCTGAGTTCCAACTTTATAATGGGCATGTGTAGAGTAAATAGATTTTAATAACTTTAACTAAATTAGCTTCAATATTCCTTATTTCTAGAAGTGATACCAAATTATTAGGATAGTTATTCATATTGCGATGACAACATTTTAAAACAACAGCCTCTATCTACCCCACTTTCAAATATCTCACATGAGATAAAGAGGTTGGCAATGCTCTTGGGCGGCCACAATCTCAAGCCCCCCTACATATCACATTCAGCCCTGAATATGTAGGATGTTGTCATTTTGACAGATTTTCCTGCAAGGAGGTATACACATTTTGTTATGGTATAGCGGGTATAACAAACAACTTGTTAAAGGGTAAGGCTGATGGGGTAACGATGCCATCGGGTCCTGTTAAGAATAAATAAGAAGCCAAGCTTGCCATCAAGGATGAAACCTACGATGTTCTGTACGCCATGCCAGTATTCTTATCAAATGAGATGTCAAAGCTGATATATGAAATAAAACCGCAATTCCACAAAAGTGAACAGAAGTCGGTCTCCCATCCTGATCTGTAATAGATTAATCCTTTGCGTAAAGCTTCATCATGATTGCAGCGGTCTCTTGCCTTTAATTTATCACTGGTTTCTACATTTATGTGACACAAAACAACTGTTGTTGACCTCTATCCTTATTTACTTTACATTCCTATGAATAACAATGTTATTAATACATCTGACATCTCCAAAATAATTGAAATTGAGTGAAAACAGTTGAAACAGGTCACAAGGGATCAACACAAATTCTATAGAAAATGCATTCTTCGATATAAAACTTCCATTCTCGTGTTTTCCGACCACCAGAATTAAAATGTCTACTTGTAGTTAAATACCTGCAAGACAGACAAACCCATCTGCCAATAACGGATCATGAGAAACTTTGTGGTTATAATACTCAATAATTTAAAGAAATAAGCTCTCAAAGTCTTCTATGTTGTTAATAGCAACATCAAACAAAGCGGCCTAACAAAGAACTTGTACAATCATAATGGTTGATTTCTTTACTTAACACTGACAAAATCAAGCTATCACTTGCTAAGGCACTTGTATTGATCACAATTAAAAGAAACTTACAATAATTTGCTTTCAAAAATGTTTCCCTACAGATTGAAAGGCCTGAACGGGTTGCAAGAACAGAGCCCCGTGACTAACAATATCCAAACAGACAGAGGTAACAAAAGGCTAAGTCACTAGGGATTTGCGTCAATAATAGTCCTTGTCTTTGAAAGTGGATGGTGAACACCAACTTTGATCGACTGTTGCCAAGAAACAACAAAACCCTATTTTCTTCCTTGTTCTTTACTGCAAACTGTATTCCTTCCATGCAATGAGGATGACTGGGGGAGCGTTTGTTTGGCCTGTCGTCTCTTGCTGGTTTCAACATCATGAGCTTTGTTACACGTATCAAATACGTTCCGTTCTGTTTTTGTATCATGGCTATTTCTCCGTTGCTTCTTGAGATTGTTTTATGATCGTTGGATTCACTTTTACGTAGTCGTTTCTCACTTATCTTGTTCCCGTTTCAAGGTTGTTCCATGGCTTCGTTGGTAGTTATAGCCCTTTCGTATTCGTTTCGTAAGCTTTTCTTTCCGGAGACCGAATTTGTTGCTATTCCGTGACTTCGTCGTTGCAAAATGTTTCCTTCTCTTGCAACAAATAAACTATCTAGCAATAAGGAGCTCCTCCCTTGGCTCAGTGTTGCATTTCATTATGTCCGGAATCCAGGATGTAAATTTAATGGCCATGAAATAAAAGTGACGATATCAATCGCCTGGATTTAAGCAAGGATGGCAATAAGTAGGCCTACGAGTTGACCTCGAAACTTATGAAACTCTGGAGAATTTAACACGAACGGCGAACTGGTCCTGGCCTTGAATCATCCTTTTGATGAAATGTGATCCAAATACTATATTCTTTACTCGAACAATAGAAAATTTGCCTTGATTTTAGTATACCACAAGGCAACATGTTTTTAATGCAACATAACCCTCTGTATAATTATACAGTCACACTTCAACATAAGAATTGCTGCTGGTTTTTTTTTTTGCTTTAGATTCCAGTTTTTAGGGAAAACAGTAAAGACATAATATATTTTACCTCGATGGCATTTGACACCACACCCCTTATCTGATATTATAACTTCTAAAAGAAGTGAAGGATAGAGAAACAGGTTCCTGTAACTTCTCAAGACTCTATAATGTTATCTATGCCATCTTAAGCTTACTTTGGTTTCTTACTTGTTTGAAAATCTTTGCTTTCGCGTAGCTTAGCCTAACACAGTCTAGGCCAGGTAAGTCGACCACAATCGGGATTTAACGGAAGTGGTCCATATATTGGGCTGGTTTACTCATTAGAATTCACCTCGAAAGCCCTAGGGACAGGACGTGACAAAAACATGGCCATACTACGTCAGGTCAAACCCAGAAAGTGGGCATGTAGCGTACATATTTTGTTTAATAAAAACTAAAGCTTTGTAAAAGTCTATTTGCTTTTAGTGGCTTTTTTTCAACAGAAAACAGTGCTATTAAGGTTTGATAGTTTCCTTATGTACACGTATACAAGTGAAATGAACAATTTATATTGCGGTATCTTCAAGCATTTTGTTGTAATTAATGACCAACTATGTCCCAAATGGATGGAAGTCTCTCAATCAAAGATCTCTTTTGAGCAGTGAGTCCGACATTGGAACTACCCTAAATAAACAGAAAAGACACCGAACAGGCTAACTGATAAGTAAAGGGCATCTGGGGCGTCCGAGGGCAAAGCCCCTCAATTTAGGCTACCAGACAGAGAAGCAAGCCATGAGGCAGGCTCAACCGCCCAGTAAGACCGCCTCTCGTGGATTATGGAAAGTATCTGTCATAATTGAGAACAGATACTACATCCATTCCTTGCCAAAAGGCCGAGAGGCGACCTAGATGGCACCTCCATTGTATAAAACTATTGGCCGTAGGTAATTAGCCCTAGTCAGTATGTTTGCCCTTTCGCCATGCAGGGGATCACTTCGCTGAGGGTGATCTTGCGGGTTCCAAAGTGTAACCTTGGATCCATAAGTGGTTCAGGTAGCAGGTTCATCCAGCTACAGGGATTTAGACTAATAGATAACTTGACTGAAAAGCACAGGACCCCAAAATTGGATGTATCATGAATGATATAGGATCTGGGTGGTTGCTAAAGGGGTTCCACTCTGTTGCATCTATTGCATACATATCATGTGATTTGATTCGTGCATTCTTGTATTGTAAGTAATCTTACATTTGACAGAACAATTAATAAATTTATTTGGCCATCCCTCGATACATTAACCCATACAAACACAGATTCGTACACGATGATGGCATCTTCTTTTCACACCATTGCCATGTCTTGCGTGATTATCTGCACAAGTAACATTGACAAAAGTTTGCTCTTGAAGAGAACAAATGAATTACCTCTTTGTGCACCTTGTAGTGTGTTTTCAAGAGATTAGTTGACATAACTCCATGACACATAATGGGCCTTTTCTTTGTTTGGGGCCTGGTGGCGAGACCAGTCAAAGATCTGATTAGTTACGTCCTGGGTAATGGGACATGTATATATTTGATCGGTCCAACAGTTGACAAAAGGATACGCCAATAAACATCACATTTGAACATTTCCCAAGACTACTAATTGTATTGTAAGGGTATTTTGTGTTCACAAGGTATCACATAGGTTATCCATGATATCAGTAGCCTTCCCTTGTAATCCGTCGAGTGTCGGAATGATAAAAGGCAAATATCAGGGATCGCACAAACGAGAACATACTGCACTTCATGTTGATTTTAAGCAAATCGAATGCATATTATAACTAAAATAAAGGCACTACAATCAAATTAAACTCTTAAGTGTCTGTAAAATCAAGGAACAAAGGAAGTGTAATATAAAGCTCGATTGTTACCTTGAAACTGGTCGGTCATTGGCAGTAGTTCTTCTGTGTTATCGAATACCATCACAACAAACTCTAGGCGTAAGGCAAGGATTCTCTGCTAAGATACTTCTGTTTACGTTTGACCTTCAAGAGAGTTTATTCTCATCTCCCCAAACACAACTTCTTCTCTTTTATCTTCCTGCCTCGTTTACACTTCGACGTCTCATTGTTGCTCCATCGTCAGTTTGTATCGTCACTTAAGTCCTATAAGCTGAACAAGAATCCACGTATCTCAATCGGGTAAAATAATGTAGGTGCTGTATTCTGTCTTAAAATCTCGTTAATCATCAGGCACAGGGGACTCTTCAAGGTTGTATACTCGGCTCTTCTTTGTTCAAGAACAAAACATCCCTTCCTTATACGATTCCTTTCGGATGCACGGTTCTTGAGATCTACAGAATTTAAAGTTTTTCATATAAATCTTTAAAGCCTCAAGATTATTTTTGAGAACCCTTTAAAAAGGTACTTTAGTCTTTGCTGTCGTTGGTTTCTTTCATAAATTCTCTTGAGGTCCTAAAATAATTGCTTCGCAAATATCTCATTTTGCTTTCTG
>JAAAKM020002614.1:0-13274 GCA_010016025.2 Alatinidae sp. Z8VKAUB7J3 | reverse complement strand
AACATCGCTATCCAATAAATGGAAGTCCTTTTTTGCGAAAAATATAATTAACGCCCAAGGCCTTTACTTAAAGTCCTACGGTAAGAAGAGCAAAAGCAATGCTATACACTTCAGCAACTAGCGCTATAAATAGTTGAATACCGTCAAAATGGAGGGGGGGGGATTCAAATTCAACGTTCGAATATTCTGAGTTGAAAAGTTTTGTTTCTTTTCAGTGAACATGTTTTTGACGATTTCAACGATGAGTGACATTTTGACATTCTCGTTGTTTTAATTTTTGTTCTCAGAAAGAGTTCTGTTTGGCACTAAACGATCGTTGTTTTTTGAGACATTTTCAACAGCTTAATATCGCGGGGTTGGTGATAAAAGGGAAGTAGGTCGTACTTTCACATTTTGGTAAATAGGAGGTCATTATAAAATGCTATAGGGGGTGAAAATTTCAAAAAAAGCAATATAACCCCCCTACAATTACGCACAAAAGAGTAACTAGCGACATATTAATTATGTAACTAAAAATCGCATTAAAGTTTTTACATCATTGACAACTAGACGGGTTTCTTCTTACCTTGGAATCCCCCTGACTAATGAGCACATGATAAAGAATCCAGCCTCTACTGAGTGCCATGCCTGCCTGTCTGCCATACTTTTCTCCAACACCTAAGTTGACAGAATTATTTGATTATCGTCATCGCCAAAGAAGGAAACGCAAATCGTGCAAATGAGTCAACGTATAGGATATATAACGGTAAAATAAATAAATATATAGAGACTAGATATGCAAATATACAAACATGTTACAATATAAAGATAAATCAATATATAAAGACTAGATATACAAATATAAAAACATACTGGTACGACATAAAAGTATATATAAATCTATGAGGATAAGATCTACAAATAACTAAAAGTATAATCTATAGATATTCCTTATATATAATATAGGTATAATGTATAAGCATATAAGAGAAGATATATCAATATACAAAGTTAAGATATAAATTTACATAAAGATAAGATATGCACTGTCATCTCCTTACCTCGAATATTCCGCATTTCGAACTTTTTTCAATCTCGATTTTGTCAGTGCCATAGTAGCATACCTTAGTAGCATATCTTAGAAGCAGACCTTAGTAGAGTACCTTAGTAGAGTACCTTAGTAGAGTACCTTAGTAGAACACCTTAGTAGCGAACCTTAGTAGCATACCTTAGTAGCATATCTTAGAAGCAGACCTTAGTAGAGTACCTTAGTAGAGTACCTTAGTAGCGTACCTTAGTAGCATACCTTAGTAGCATACCTTAGTAGCATACCTTAGAAGCATACCTTAGTAGAGCACCTTAGTAGCGTACCTTAGTAGCATACCTTAAGAGGATACCTTAGTACCATAACTTAAAAGGATACCTTAGTACCATACCTTAGTAGAATACCTTAGTGGCATACCTTAGTAGCATATCTTAGTAGCATACCTTAGTAGCATGACAAACATATTGATAATTCATCGATATGCGAATCCCGGTAGTGACATGCTTTCTATTTCTCTAGTACCTTTTTAAAACAAAGATATCCCAAGTATACACATGTATGCCACCGTACGAATACTTTACAGCAACAGCTGCCTTACCTCTTTAAATAATGACGTCGATCCAATGACGTATGCTAAATCTTGAACTACCTCTAAGGCTCTAAATCTGAAATCTTGAAAATCGTCAGATGGATCTGGAACTCCTTCCTGCCAATCAAAAGAAGAAAATTAAAATAGTATGGAATACGAAAACGATGATCAGATACTGATATACAAGAGTTGTTACTTACTCTTTCCTATCTAACAAACTGGAGGAATGCAATAAACGGAGGGCTGGAAACAATTTCAACAATTAATAAACGGGGAGCTTTAAATAAACAGGGGGCGGGGTGGAATCAATCATTTGACATTTTTTGCTGATAGTTGTAAAATGAAGATAAAACAGAACAGATATCAACATAAGGTACATTTGAACCTCAGAAATCTTTACATCACTTAGAATCATTATCAAATAAGTCCGTTAAAATGTTCTTTACATCATCAAAATTGATTTGTTAAAATGAATAAGCGGGGACTTCTAATAAGCTCTGAGAGGGGGTGGAAACATTACAAACGCCCCTTCCCCCGTTTAGTAGAGACCAAAGAGTATAGCCGTTAAGTGAAATTACGAATTTACCGTGGTATTCAAGCCGCAACAGCGGATTTGAGAGGCCAAATTGTTTCTTACAAGATTATCCTAAAAGTTAGTACCTTTAAATGGTGCAGTTACAGCATTCATGCTGCGTAAAATTAGTGAACAATGTGTTCCTGTGCTGACCCTCATACTAAAGCAAGAGGTCGGTATATATTTACCAGGCAGTGAAAACGTTTTCTCCCAAAACACCCTTGAACAGGATGATACTGTCAAAGTCAATTATTACTCTTCACTACTTAATAGTAGGCGGATAAATCTGCAAGGGGGAATGCTCCTCGATTTCAATAAATTACCACCCCACCCCCACCCCCCAACATATTTTCCTTAAAATGTTGACCCCCTTTCACAATTGACACCGCCTAAAATATATCCATATAAGAAAGAATAAAACGAAATTTTAGCAATTTGATACAAGAAAACTTAAATAGCTCTCCTACCACGATACAGTATGCTAACAACGTAAATGATGTCTGATTGAACTGTTCGATGATATTTTCATCGTAATTTGCTTCCTCCTAGAGTATAGCTTCTTAACACAAACTTCTTTCTACTGTACTTTCTCAACTACTAATGACATCCCTCCCTGCCCATCTAAGGTGTTATCTCCACCCCTTCAAACTATTAAACCCCAAATCTAAAAAAAATCATTGAGACGTCTACCTTCAAGTTATCGACCCTGTCCTGCAATTAGGTAGGGACGACTAAGGATGCATATTAACGAAAGAACAACATATCGTCAATACTTACGAAGGATTTATCCATTTCACATCGACTGCATATTAAAACCAATAACCGCTGTACATAAGGACCAAGGACGTCGTAGCTTCGTGCATGTCCTTCTTTGTGAAGCATGTCAGAAAAGCTATACCAAAATGTAAATGTTACTTCAGCAACCTAACAACAAAGAAAATAAGAGACGGTTTTACATAGTACATACACTTTTGCGTTACAATCAATGGTGAAGGAATGCTATTGAAGTGGGCAACTCCGCATGAATTTGTATATCAAAGCGTAAAAAAAGAGTTATTATGATGATGTCACAAGATACGAATGTCTAGATTATGGTATGATTGTGTCTGGTCAAATTTACTGACGAAAAAAACCAGTTAAACCGCGTGTGAAAAGTTATGAAATGTGTCGATGACTAAGTCCTAGAAATGTATGTCTGATAGTTTCGCAAAGGCCGCACAGCTCCAGGTGACAAAATACCACAGCAGTATATATCATTAAACCTTCCCAATCTTGGACCGGGGCAATGCCTTTTCTACACTGTGCAGGGTCTGCTAAAACTAGCGCAACTGCCTCTGGGGCTATAATTAATGAATGCACAATCAGTGACTCCATTACCACTGAATTCCCTACCACTGGATCCACCGCCACTCGGGTAACTACCACTTGGGCCTTTACGACGCAGTCAAATTACCACATGGTTCTCACTTAGTCCATAACTAATGGGTCTATAACCACTGACTACACAACCACTGAGTCCACTACCAACGGGTCAATAATAAATGAATACACGACCACCGAGTTTACTACCACTTGGGATATAACTACTAAGTCCAGAACGAATGGGTTCACCACCACTGAGCCCACTACGTAGCATACTAGGTCCACTATCACTATATAGTTGACTTACACAATGAAAGGCACCGCCCTGGAGACTAGCCCCGTTCCCTGTCCCAGTGGTGTAGTAGATTGGCCAAATAGTTGATTTACACAGTGACAGGCATCGCGCTGGAGACTTGCTCCGTTCCCTGTCCCAGTGGTGTAGTAGATTGGCCAAAAAGTTGACTTACACAATGAAAGGCATTGCACTGGAGACTTGTTCTGTTCCCTGTCCCAGTGGTGTAGTAGATTGGCCAAATAGTTGACTTACACAATGAAAGGCATTGCACTGGAGACTTGCTCCGTTCCCTGTCCCAGTGGTGTAGTAGATTGGACAAATAGTTGACTTACACAATGAAAAGCATCGCGCTGGAGACTTGCTCCGTTCCCTGTCCAATCAAGCCTGCACCTTAACTGCATACCTAACTACCTAGCCACTTAAATAATTAACCAATGTCTTACCAAACGTTCTTGCATATCAAAATTATTTGGTTGGTTTCCAATATTTTTAATGGGAATTCAGTGTAAGTCCTCACATAATAAATAAAAATGTAAATACCACTCACTGTTTGGGAGCCTTTTAATTTCCTAAATAACAAAGCTGACGTCTGTATTTCAACGACGAAAGTTTTACCTATCCATAGACAAGAATCCTGACCTGATAATTAAACCATGTGCTCTAAAATGACCAGAAATACTTAACAGACTTCAGAACACAGCTACAGAGTATGGTTGAAGGGCTGGTGTAATCAACCAAAATGGTTGGCATGGAAGTACTGTATCGGCTCCCTGTGCTTTTTCTGATACTCGCCACTCATTTAGGGCTCATATACGGATTGGGATGCAAATTTGATAAGAGCAGATATGCAGACCAAAAGATCTAAAGGTATTTCGAAAATTAAAAGCACAAAATCTTTTCTTACCTCGTGATGAGGATTTGCCATACATGATAATACTAAGTCTAAAATTTTCATATTTTCGGGATGCTGCAAGTAAAAATAAAGACAGTGAAAAAACATAGGCACGTAATGCAAAAAACCCAACGATTCCCTACTTACAAACTTAGTTTAAACTTTCACAGTCTCTCAATCAAAGACCCCTGATGAGCAGTGGGCCCGATTTTGAAACTACCCAAAATAAACAGAATAACCACCAAATAGGCTAACTAATAAATAAAGGGCAGCTGGGGCGTCCAGCGGCAACTCCCCTTAATTTAGGCTACTGGGCCACTCAAGGATGTTGGGATGAATCTGTCATCAATGAGAGCAATACTACATCAACTTCCTGCCAAAAGGCCAAATATTTCAAATTTCGCAGAGATCTCTCCCGTCGCAATAGCATATTAAAGAAATCAACCGACCATTATGACGAGACACATGAGAGGTTGCGACGATTTCGTTTACAGACTTAAAAAACGTAATGGTGCTGGAAAGGGGGATCTATTCGATGTTTGTTATATATCACATCGCATTATTACTACTTCGAACGTCGGGTTCTTCGACTTTGTCGTGCCATAACGCCGTGTCCAGTAACGCTGTAGGAAGATTAAACGGAAGCAGTTGTCGCCATCATGGGAAAAAACAGAGATAATATGCCGCAGATAATACAGAGAAATAATACACTGCAATGAAACATTGTCCATTCAATCAGAGTGTCGAAAAATAAGTAGGCCGCTTAGCTGAGCTCGACTCATAATAAAACACGGAACGGATTATGCTTCTGCACGATCAATCAAGCTTCCAGTAAATCACCAACAACACTTAATACTGCCAGCAATACCTCCTAAGAAGCGTGGAATTTGATTTTACGATAAATAGTACTTACCAAGTCTGGAGTGTGAATCATGGGCACTAGGTAAGACTCGGCCATTTCTGTGAACAGGCGCGCGTAATTTAAAACTCTAAAAAATGAAGAGATACGATACCATTTACATTACTAAATGGTAAAAGTATATGCTGACGGAGACATTGAGTTAAAGGAGTGAATAAGGACAAAGTGGACTACTGAAAGCTGAATGAGTGGTATTTGCGTGGTTGTAATAGATTGAAATTGGCTGACATGGATTAAGGTATGATAAAATGTGCTAGATAGGAGTGAGATGAGGTAGGATGGGAAGGGGTTGGGTAAGATGGGAGAGGAAAGGATACGACGAGATGGGATATGACTATGGTCCACATTCTTCAGGTTCCCATAGAACCCTTCCTGGTAAGAAATAGTGATGAGTATCTCTTGGCGCATTTGAACAGCTTAGAAAAAACCGTGTGTAATATGCCTTTCTATGGGTCCGAGAAAAAGTCCCGCTAATAGGAATGGCACTAATATTACCTTTGTTGCTTCTGTTTTCAAATTCATGCCCTTGAATGGGCGTACAACAATAATTTATTTGTCTCGATTCTTAATAGGTAATGGGCCCTCAAGCATTCACGGATCACAGGTCTACACAATTTTGTATACCCGACTGATAAACTATCAGCTCATGAGTTCAAACCCCAACAATTCTACCACGGTAGTACCGCTTTATTGCTTTGGTGCTTCTATTTTGAAATCGATGCCCTTGAATGATCAAACAATGTTAATTTATTATCGTTAAAATGGCAAGAACTCCTAAAATATTATGTGTGTACCAAAGGTCGCGGGGTACTCGGATCTGACACCTAACGGTCAGAAAGGGCAGAGTAGGATAAGATACGATGGGATAGGATGGCATATGGTAGGATATGATTCAAACGATACGATAGGATATGATAAGATAAGACGATAAATAGGATATAATAAAAAGGAGAAAAAAAGCAACAACATGAGAAATTACGGAGGCCTGTAAAAATGAACAGGTAGAAAGCGAATTGCCTTGAACTGGGTAAAAGGATAAAATTGAAGGCACTAACCTGTCAAAGTCTTCTTCTTTTAAAGCATTTTCATATGAACTTGACAGCGATATGACGAATTTAAAACAAACTTCTGCCAGCGCATACTGCCTCTCTAAATCCTACATCGTAATGAAAAATAGATTAAAACCTTTATGAACAGCGTCCTCAATTTATAACACCCTACAAAATCTACATATACTAATAGTTACTCAACGCAAAATTGAATTGCACTCAATTACTACAGCAAACTGATCGTGTTTTAGTGTCATGAGAAACTATTTTCTGTCGCACAAAGCTGCTATTTTCCCATTCACATACGCCCCTAAGTTCCATTCTACGCTTTGCTTGTACCCTTCAGATCTGGGGTACGCTTTTCTTGTACCCTTCAGTTCCGCTTTGCATGTGCTTCTGTACCACATTTCACCTTTTACGTATGCCCCCCCCCTCCTTATTTCGTTTCGTTCTTTAGGCTTCTCCTCATTTTCATTCTTAATTCACACAGTTTCGTGCAGTCAGTCGTCATTCTTGTGGTATATCGTACGTTCCAACCCTGGAGTCTTTTCGACTATTGGTATTGCAACGATCATCCTTGGAACTCCAAAATATCGTCGACATCAGATTTTCATTACAAAGCTCATTTATAGGAGACAATGGTAAGGGTTGGGAAACTGCAGGAAAATCTTAAAAAAATATCAGACCAATAAATTGTGATCACATTTTTAAAAAAGGAGACTGTTATCAAGCAGCGAATCAATTCACAAGCAAACGCAAATGGGCTACAAAGACAGACGTGATGTCCGGAGCTCCATGAGGACGTTATGCCTATTTCGAATTTTTTATGCCAAAGTCGTTCATTCCTGCCTCATGTTCACAATCTGCCTTTTCTTTTAGGTGCCGTATCATTTGTCCAGAGGCAAACGGGAAATTACACATGCTTTCAAAATTTAGCACAACTAAGATTTGTGTTGCATCACAAGATCGCAAGAAGAATAATTATTGTTTTGAATGATTAGATGAAGAAGTGTGAAGTTGTTTTGGGTTATAAATTCACATTTCGACTTAAAATCGGAATTATACGAAGATCGACGTATACTCAGTGCCGCCTTATACTTGTGCAATATCTGGAGTGTAATTTGTTAACATATCCTACTTGTACCGCGTTCATTTGCGCTTCCTTCGGAATAAAACAGGTAACCCATCACAGAACCCCCCCCCCTCCCCAAAAAAAAGAAAATAAATAAAAGAAGTTTGCTAAGAGGCCCTAGACATGCCATTATGCCACAACCAGTGTTACACGCCACAGAATTTTATCAAGAAGGTTACCTTTGTGTGTACGCCTCCTTACGCTTTGAGGAACAGTGGAAAATGCATTAACATAAAAGCTTTCTCTTCGGTCTCAATACTATTATTTGATTGCATCAAGCAGACTTGTGGATGCGGGTCTGCGTTTGTGAGAAAGCCGTAGATTTTTACAAGCGGGTGGATGCAATTGGGAGGATTTGAAAAACACCTTTGCGAATAAGAAAAAGTCACGACAAACGCTAAACAAAGATCTGTTCGACCAGTGGTATAGCACACGCCGAGATAGCATGGATCACTTGTTCGAGCCCCGGTGGTGACATGCTTTTATTTCTCTAGTGTCTTTCAATATTGACATTTCAAATCCTCGCTTGTCTATGATATAGTTAAATATCTCAATACTATTATTTGATAGCTCAAAAAACATAACAAGTACGGGAGGTGAGCAATGAAGTGGGTAAAACGATTTTGAAAAGGAAATAAACATAGGAACATGTGGATTCCATACCATGGAATGAGGATCTTCGCCTTATTATTGTTCGCGAACGATTTTACTTCATAGTCTCCTGCTATTCGTTCTACAAATCCATGTTAAAATGTTATTGCGGGGGGGGGGGGGGGGGGCGTGTTGACATATATTGGCACTGTTGGGTCATACAGAGCAGTGGTGGTGCCACTCTGGTGGCTCTTTGCACTGTTTTGTACAAAGAGGTGCTTTTCTCTGGCAAAGAAAACAGGAGAAAATGAGGAACAAGAGTTGTCATGTATTTCAAGGTCACGTGATTTAGTGTTCACTGTAATTAAGTTTGTAACTCGTACCAGTCTTTTTTGCAAACATAAATAGTAATGTTCAATTGTTCGTAAAGAGTTTCGAGGCGGTGAGATAACAGGGTTTGAAAAGTATACCAATATTCGTATTTCCTTTCGTCTTGGAACGTGATCGCTCATCACGACAGGAGTCCTTTACTGTCAAAGATGCAAAGTCTTCTCTGGTCATCGATTGGAGTAAATAGCCAAAATACTTTATATAGAAGCCCCCCACCTATGACTTGGTTGCTGCCGCCCCTGCTGAGTCTTCCTTATAATGACTATCTGCTAACGACGTGGGGGGGGGGGTCGTGCTTCGTCGACCTACGCTCTACAAGCTACTCTACGAAGTAAAGTAAAGTAAGGTTTTACTTGAGAACATCCTTATCACTTACCTCCGATACATACAAGGCATTTGAGATACAATCCGTCACAGCATCGTGGAGAGTGGTGGGCGTGTTATGCGATAGCTGAGAAATAGAAACAGAAACTACGTTACAAATGCATTGAAAGAAAATCAATACTAATCCAAACCTTAATTTTCCTAACAAATGCCCACTTTTATTGTCCACTTTTATCTGCATTCTCAGACTCCTATATTTGAGGTTGGCAATTAAATGCGGAGTACATGATGATACTTATTTTGGATGAAAAAAATTCCAAATCTTTTAGATTGCAAATGGAACAGTCGAAGATGCATAGCAACGAGGAATACTTTAAAGAAGAAAGTTTGATATTAAATAATGGGGCGGTCTTGCATTAAGTCAACTTCGAATGAAGCAGAGTCACGTGTGGAGAGCACCAACGCTTTTCGAAAAACCACAGTCTATGACGAAGACCATAATGTACATTTTATACGTCTGTACGTTTACCTTTTTCATGATCTATTCTGTTAAATAATTTTGGCTGCGAGACACTCTCCGTTTGCAACCACTGCCTAACATTGGAGGGGAAACGATTACGACGTTTACATCTGGTCCACAATTTTCGACTTAAGGGCTGCAAAGTCGATTCGTTTTAATTTCTTCCTATTCAAATGACTACCAAATTTGATGATGGCCTTAGTCAATTTATTAGATTTAGAAGAGAGGGGAGGGTCAACACACATATATATTGGTGTTTATTTAGAGTTTTGCCGTGTCTATTCGCACCCCTTTGCTTGTGACAATGGCAAAACATAAAACACCAAATGTCTTTCTAAAAAAAAAGATTAAATTGTCAAATTTTGATATAAAGTTATCACCTTTGTCACAATTACTACAAAACGTATGACCCTTACGCACCTAATCTGTGAGTTGTAAATTACTTGAACATATTACTAGTAATGCAGCACTTCACAACACAATTCAGCTGGCAACTCAATTCGATCGAAAAGCTTTTCATCGATTCTGCTCAGTCGATCTACATCAGTAATGATTACATACATGAGAAACAATTTATAGCTAAGGAATACAATAGGATAGGCGTCTGCCTTTTCCGCCTGCCTAACACCCGCCTAATTTGTATTAGTTGTGACAGCAGCTACTCTGACCTTCGTCGTACTTGCCTCGCTTCAATTCCTCGGCGTAGCATTCAATCGTGGTTATTTCCTATAATGCTTCTCGCGCTTAATGGCCGACATTTTTTGTATGTTTTCTGACTTCCAGTGTACAAAGACCTAACGAAGTCTTAAAGTAAAGACGAAACGTTGACAAAATTATAGTTTCCTTCTTGTCGTTCTAAATATAATCATTTCCATATCACAACGCTGATATTAATCCAATGCAATGAAATTAAAAAGTGATTTGTCTGGAGCTAGAGGGGGGATCTCGATTAAATTAATTGCCACCCAATCCTAAATTGTTCTCCGCCCTCTAACAACTGATACTACAAAATGCTCATATTTACGAGCGGAATAATAAGAAAAGCCAAAAATTGAAAACATGAATACTTCAACACATTGTTATTTTCCAACAACAATTAAACAATTAAACAGTCAAAGATGTTTCTATCGCCATTATTTGCTTTGTCCTGAGATATTTCTTCCTTAACTAAAACCTATATCCAAAGCCCTTTCTATGCTTCCCTCAATCTAAGATAATTAAAAGATATTTTCACCACTTCAAAAACACACCCAAACTACAAAATCTTGCCGATAGATCAACCCCCTAACTATTCAATCGCTTCCTATAGTTAGGTAGGTTATAGTAGTGCCACATACACCGTCCCAGCCGCCTACCACACCACTCCAACTCTACATGCACAAAAGTAAGACCAAATTGCTCCACCTTCAGGACATCTTACATCCGAATGTAGCTTGGAGTATGTAGCAACGAGGAATACTTTAAAGAAGAAAGTTTGATATTAAATAATGGGGCGGTCTTGCATTAAGTCAACTTCGAATGAAGCAGAGTCACGTGTGGAGAGCACCAACGCTTTTCGAAAAACCACAGTCTATGACGAAGACCATAATGTACATTTTATACGTCTGTACGTTTACCTTTTTCATGATCTATTCTGTTAAATAATTTTGGCTGCGAGACACTCTCCGTTTGCAACCACTGCCTAACATTGGAGGGGAAACGATTACGACGTTTACATCTGGTCCACAATTTTCGACTTAAGGGCTGCAAAGTCGATTCGTTTTAATTTCTTCCTATTCAAATGACTACCAAATTTGATGATGGCCTTAGTCAATTTATTAGATTTAGAAGAGAGGGGAGGGTCAACACACATATATATTGGTGTTTATTTAGAGTTTTGCCGTGTCTATTCGCACCCCTTTGCTTGTGACAATGGCAAAACATAAAACACCAAATGTCTTTCTAAAAAAAAAGATTAAATTGTCAAATTTTGATATAAAGTTATCACCTTTGTCACAATTACTACAAAACGTATGACCCTTACGCACCTAATCTGTGAGTTGTAAATTACTTGAACATATTACTAGTAATGCAGCACTTCACAACACAATTCAGCTGGCAACTCAATTCGATCGAAAAGCTTTTCATCGATTCTGCTCAGTCGATCTACATCAGTAATGATTACATACATGAGAAACAATTTATAGCTAAGGAATACAATAGGATAGGCGTCTGCCTTTTCCGCCTGCCTAACACCCGCCTAATTTGTATTAGTTGTGACAGCAGCTACTCTGACCTTCGTCGTACTTGCCTCGCTTCAATTCCTCGGCGTAGCATTCAATCGTGGTTATTTCCTATAATGCTTCTCGCGCTTAATGGCCGACATTTTTTGTATGTTTTCTGACTTCCAGTGTACAAAGACCTAACGAAGTCTTAAAGTAAAGACGAAACGTTGACAAAATTATAGTTTCCTTCTTGTCGTTCTAAATATAATCATTTCCATATCACAACGCTGATATTAATCCAATGCAATGAAATTAAAAAGTGATTTGTCTGGAGCTAGAGGGGGGATCTCGATTAAATTAATTGCCACCCAATCCTAAATTGTTCTCCGCCCTCTAACAACTGATACTACAAAATGCTCATATTTACGAGCGGAATAATAAGAAAAGCCAAAAATTGAAAACATGAATACTTCAACACATTGTTATTTTCCAACAACAATTAAACAATTAAACAGTCAAAGATGTTTCTATCGCCATTATTTGCTTTGTC
Source organism: Alatinidae sp. Z8VKAUB7J3 (assembly GCA_010016025.2). Lineage (NCBI taxonomy): Eukaryota > Metazoa > Cnidaria > Cubozoa > Carybdeida > Alatinidae > Alatinidae sp. Z8VKAUB7J3. The sequence goes on along the minus strand of JAAAKM020002614.1, from coordinate 859 downwards.
CTGAGATATTTCTTCCTTAACTAAAACCTATATCCAAAGCCCTTTCTATGCTTCCCTCAATCTAAGATAATTAAAAGATATTTTCACCACTTCAAAAACACACCCAAACTACAAAATCTTGCCGATAGATCAACCCCCTAACTATTCAATCGCTTCCTATAGTTAGGTAGGTTATAGTAGTGCCACATACACCGTCCTAGCCACCTACCACACCACTCCAACTCTACATGCATAAAAGTAAGACCAACTTGCTCCACCTTCAGAACATCCGATTGTAGCTTTATGAGCTCATGAGACCAGACATCTGAAATCGAATTTGTGAGCCTCATATATTTTCACTTACCAAAGATTCAAACGCCGACTTGAGGAGCTGACTCTGCGCTACCTCTTGAGGAGGAAAAAAACCTAACGTCATCCAGCTTCCAAAGCAGTGGAAAATCTAGAAGGGGCGATAAATAATAATGGAAGTGTACCTTAAAAGCATCTAATGTTAAATAAAGGGGAAGAAATCAACAATTCTGTAGTATGCGAGTGTTAACTTTATGAAAATCATATAAATGAAGTGAAGTGAACTGTGTAATAGTTCGTAGTTCTAATTTGGTGGCCCAGCAGAGCAACTACGAGGCTAAATATAACGAGCGAGGTATCAAGGGGTACTTGCCCTCTAATCTGGCACCGTTGGAGGAACGCAGTAGAACTTAGTAGAACAGTAGAGGGACGTAGTAATATTATATTAAATTGACCTAACTCCGCACTCAAAAGATCGATTGCTGTAACAAGGCAGACAGTCCCAAAAGTCTTGTCAATGGATAATCATCACAAAAAGAAAGAGGATATCTGAACTTAAATCAGTAATATT
>JAAAKM020002613.1:0-13274 GCA_010016025.2 Alatinidae sp. Z8VKAUB7J3 | reverse complement strand
TTGAGGAGCTCGCGGCGCGGCGTTCCGTCGCAGGCGAGCTGCGCGAGGCCGCGCAACGTCGCGAGCGAGAAGCGGGCCAACGTGCCCGGGGAGGCCGCGAGCGCCTCGTCGGGGTGGGCGCCGGCGAACAGCCCGCGCAGGGCCTCCTCGATCCCCTGGCGGAACTCGCGCGCGATCGCCGCCCCCTCGGCGTCGTCCTCCGTGCTGGTTCCGCCACCCTGGAGCATGGCGCAGCCCGGCGGACGTTCGGCCGTGGTGTACAGGCGGACGGCCCGGCGTAGCAGCCATCGGATCGAGCGCTCGACGCCGTCGTCGGAGACCCGGACCAGGGCCTCGTCGACGAATCCGGCGTAGCGCTCCGCGTAGTGGTGGAGCACCTTCCTGAACAACTCGGCCTTGCTTCCGTAGGCGTTGTAGATGCTCGAAGGACCGACGCCGATCGCCTCGGCGAGGTCGGCGATCGACGTCCGATCGTAGCCACGCTCCCAGAACAGCAGCAGCGCTCGCTCCAGGGCCTCACTCTCGGGAATGGAACGCGGTCTCGGCATCGCCCCCTCTCGTTTTGGAAAGGTTACTACAAAACGACCTTGACGTCGAGCTCCACCGGAGGTATCGTGAAGCTGTTTTGTAGTGATCGATTCAAAATAGGAGAGAAAGCCATGCCCTTGACGCTGACGATCACCGAGGGGGCTCTGCCTCCCGGCGCCGAGCGGGAGGCATCCCGTCGCATCGCGGACGCCTTCCTGCGATGGCACGAGCTCGCGGGTCACCCGGTGATGACGCCCAACGTGACTCACCACGTGCAGGTAGTTCCGAAAGAACGTGCGATGGCCGGCGGGCAGCCGGTGGTGGGCGCCTGGATCGAGACCCGGACGCCGACGTTCGCCCTGAGCCGCAGGGAGGTTCAGCAGGGCTTTTTCCGGGAGGCGACGGAGATCGTCCGCGAGCTGTCCGAGGGGCGGCTCGAGCGCGAACGAATCTGGGCGAGCGCGATCCACACCGTCGACGGAACCTGGAACCTCGACGGCCGACCTCGGACGGACGAGGAGATCCTGGGCGCGCTGGCGGACGGGTAGGGAGGAGGTGGCTTCGCGGTCGCGGTCACGGTCGCTACGGCGACGCTACGGAGCTCGGGGCTGCGGAGGAAGAGTGCGCCCCGGACGGTCTTCATGGTATTTTCGGGGGCGGGGAGTCGAAGAACCCAGTGTATCCCTCTCCTTTTTCTCTCGTGGGGGAAGTTCCATGATCCGTTCGAGAATCGTCCGCGTTCCCGACCGGGGCGCCCGCCTGCGGGGGGCCGCAATCGGCGGGCTGGCCCTGGCCGTCGGATTCGTCCCGATCGTCGCGACCGCCCAGACCCTCGACATCCGTCCGCTCGTCGAGGGACCGGAGCGCCCCACGAGCCTGGTGAGCGCGTTCGACGGATCCGGACGCATGTTCATCGCGACGAAGCCGGGGCGGATCGCGATCTGGGACGGTGACGAGGTGCTGGAGACTCCGTTCCTCGACATCGCCGACCGGATCAACTCGGGCGGCGTCGAGAGAGGCATGCACGGCCTCGCGTTCCATCCGGACTACGGGACGAACGGCTTCTTCTACGTCACCTACACCAACCTGGAGAGCGACACGCACGTGTCTCGCTTCCAGGTTTCGTCCGATGAGCCGAACCTCGCCGATCGGGACTCCGAGGAGGTGCTGCTGTTCATCGACCAGCCCAACCAGTACCACAACGTCAGCCAGCTTCAGTTCGGCCCGGACGGCTACCTCTACATCGGTGCGGGCGACGGTGGCTTCGCCGGCGACCCGGGAAACCGGGCCCAGAACCTCGGCGAGCTGCTCGGCAAGATCCTGCGCATCGACGTCGACGGCGGCTTTCCGTACGTCGTTCCGCAGGACAATCCGTTCGTCGGCGTTCCCGGGGCCCGGCCGGAGATCTGGGCCTACGGCGTCCGCAATCCGTGGCGGTTCAGCTTCGATCGGCTGAACGGCGACATGTACATGGGCGACGTCGGTCAGTCGACCTGGGAGGAGGTCAACTTTCAGCCAGGCGACTCTCCGGGCGGAGAGAACTACGGCTGGCGGCGGATGGAGGGCCGGCACTGTTTCGACCCGGAGGAGAACTGCAACGACGGCACGCTGACTCTGCCGATCGTCGAGTATCGGCACGATTTCTTCGGCGGCGGCTGCTCGGTGACGGGCGGATACGTCTACCGGGGCGATCGCTTCCCCAACCTGGAAGGCGTCTACCTGTTCGCCGACTGGTGCTCGGGGGAGATCACCGGCGTCCGGAAGAACTCCCAGGGTTTCTCCAGTGCCGTCCTGTACGACTCCGCGCTGTCGCCGACGACGTTCGGAGAGAACGAGGAGGGAGAGATGTTCCTCGCCGACGACCTCGGGGGGGTGATCTACGAGATCGTCGATCCGACCCCGTTCTGCGACGTCGACCTGGCGGCGGCGAGCTACGGTGCGGGGGACGAGGTGGTCGTCTCCTCGCTCCGCCTGGTGAACCTCGGACAGCCGGATCTCACGGCGCGCGTGCGCATCGCGGTGGTCGCACCGTCGGGACGTCCGACGGTGGTCCAGGACATCGGCGACGATGGATCCCTCGTGCTCGCGCGTGGCGTCGAGTCCGACGTCGCGCCGGTGAGTCTGTTCACGGTCGAGGCGTCGACGCCGCGGGGCGACTACGAGGTCGCGTGTCGGATCGAGATGCCCGACGGAGGCGTGGTCGACGAGCACCGGACGAGCTTCACGATCGAGTGAACGACGCCTGTCGGAGGGACGGGGTCGCGCCCGCGGCCGAGCGGCCTTCCGAACTCTAGGCGCGGCCCGGTTCGTCCGGGCCGCGCGCCTCGTGCTCCAACACGCCGAACCGCTCCAGGACGACGAGCATCCCGGTCAGTCCGACGAGCGACGCGACGACGTCGTAGGGGTCGTACACGTTGCGGCCGCCGAGGGCGTGCAGGCCGAGCTCCTGGGTGATCACGTAGACGCCGGACAGGACGACGGCCACGGTGCAGACCGCCCGGTGCGTCACCCGGTCGAAACGGGGGCTCGCGGCGAGCCTGGCCCAGGTCAGCAGCCCCGCGACGTTCGCGGTGCCCACGATCGCCTCGCAGGTATTGGGGAGCGAGCCGACGAAGATCTCGAGGAGCTGCGGCGCGTCGGCAGCCGACACCAGGGGACGGAGCACCAGCTTGTTGGCAGCGAACAGTCCCAGCGTGGCGAAGTAGAGCCGCACCAGGTAGGTCTTGGGTCGCCAGCCGTTCACCGTGGGAGCCTCCCCGGATCGGACGCCCGCGGCCCGGCTCCGGGCCGTCGACGGCTGCGGTACGCGGCGTTGCGGAGCGCGGGGCCGACGCCCGGCCCTCGCGCGCCGAAGGGACGTCCCGATGCGATCGACACCCGGACGCGTTACACTGCGCACGATACTCCGAAAATCGTGAACGAGCCACGCCCTGCGGTTCCGGGTCCGGTCGCTCCGAACCCGCGACCGTTCGCGCCCGAGGTCGACGATGGTACCCTCCGTCCAGACCCTGCTCCGCCTCGCTGCCTGTCTGCTGTCGGCCCTCTGCGCCGTCGAGGCCAAGCCGAGGCCCTGGCACCAGGCGACCAGCTCGCACTTCGTCGTGGTGAGCGACGCGGGGGCCGCGCGGGCTCGCGAGGTCGCCGTGGAGCTGGAGAAGATCCGGACCGTCCTCGTGCGCTCGCTCCCCGTGACGAGCCAGGAGCGGGACCGAGATCTGCTCGTGTTCGCGGTCCGCGACGAGAGGTCGCTGAACGCCCTGACCGGAAGAGCCGATGCCGAGGTCAGCCCGGCGGGGCAGTACCGGGGAGGCCTGGGCCGCGATGTGATCGTCCTCCGACTCGACGTCGCGAATCCGAGCCAGCTGATCTACCACGAGTACTTCCACAGCTTCTCGGACGATCGGCTTCCGGGGCTACCCGCCTGGCTCGAGGAGGGACTCGCCGGATTCTGGGGGGCGACCGAGATCGTCGGCCGCCGCGTCCAGGTGGGCGGGGTTCCGTCGACGGCCCCGCGGGCGCTGCGAAACGGCGCGCTGACGCCCCTGCACGAGCTGGTGGCTCGCCGTCCGCGGACGTTCGACCACCGCGCCACGCAGATGTTCTACGCACAATCGTGGGTGCTGACCCACTACCTGATGCTGGGCGAGGGAGCTGCCGGGGAGTCTCGACCGCTCGTCGCCTACATCGAGGCCATCGAGCGCGGGAGTCCCTCCCTGGCCGCTTTCGAGGAGACGATCGGCCCCCTGGAACAGGTGTTGCGGAAGCTCGCACACTACGTCGCGGGGAACGAGTTCCGTTTCCTGGAGCTCGAGCTCGGCTCGACGGACTGGGACGTCGAGACGCGTCCGGTGCAAGAGGGCGAGCAGCAGCTCCTCACGGCCGAGGCGCTCGCCGTCATGGGGGACGCCGTGGGAACCCGCCGGGCTCTGGAGCCCATCCTCCGGGAGACGCCCGACGTCCGGCGCCCGTACGAGCTCATCGGCCTGGCGGAGTGGCGGGGCGGTAGCGTCGAGCGTGCCGTCGGGCCTTTCCTGCGTGCCGTCGAGCTCGGCACGACGGAGGCGACGCCCTACTACGTCGCGGCGACCTGGGGAGACGACGACGTGTTCCCGGACGACTCGAAGCGGGAGGCCTGGCTGCTCCGGGCGATCGAGCTCGACTCGACCCACGCGAGGGCGGCGGAGCGCCTCTCGATCCACCTGATGGAGGACGAGGAGCGATGGCACGAAGCCGAGGCCTGGGCGCGTCGAGCGCTGGCCTTCGAGCCGCACGGGGTCAGCCGGCGCATCCACCTCGCGTACCTCCTCGACCAGATCGATCGGACCGAAGCTGCGGCCGAATCCTGGAAGGACGCCGCGCGCCATGCGATCGCTGCACGATCGGTCTGGATGGGGAACGAGGTCTGTTGGTTCGGTGCTCTCCACGGTCGCGCCGCCGAGGTGCTGGAGGCCTGCGAGCGGGCGGGCGAGCTCGCGCCGAGCAACCCGGCGGTACGCGATAGCCGTGGCGTGGCACGGGCTCTGACCGGAAACCGTGCCGGGGCGATCACCGACCTCCAGTTCTTCGTCGAACGGATGCCGGAGCAGCGCGCCGCACGGGAGCTGCGGCGCCACTGGGTGCGCGAGCTCCGGGCCGGCCGGCAGCCGCTGACGGAGTCGGTGCTGGAGGGACTCCACAGGCGGGACGACGAGGGGTTGCTGGCCGAGGTCGAGGACACCGCGCGCACGGCGATCCTGCCCTCCGACGACGTTCTCCTGCTCGACCGACTGCTCGGCGCGGTGAATCCTCCGGACCTGGCGGGGAAGACACGAGGGGACGATTCGAAGTCACCCGACTGAGCCGGACGGCCGACGGCGGATCGACGTCCGTCCGGCCGGCAGGAAGCGCATCGTCCGGGACGGAGTCGCGAGAGCCCCGGAGCGCGTCCGGCGTGATGAGGACGCAGCGGAGCTCGAAGCGGTCGTGGCAATGGCGACCCCAGACGGGCGACCGGGCTCGGTCGATCGGAGGCGGGTGGGAAGAGAATGGGACCTTCGTCCTGCGCGTTCTGGTTGCCGAACACCGCATCTGGACAGGCCGACATCCCTCCGCAGTCGATACCCGCGATGGAGGCATACGGCGATGTCGTTCGGGCCGAGCAGGCCGGCGGCGAGCTCCTCGAGGGCGCCGTCCCCGAGCATCGCGAGACAGGTACCACCGGGGGGAGCCCGGGGCTGGTTCGGATGTAGATTCGTGGGGTCGGCGACACGGCGGCGTCCAGAACCGGGCCCGTCTCCGGCCGGAGGAGACCGGGCCGACGTGTAGAATGACGCTCATGGCCGAGCGCATCATCTCCGAGACCGTCCTCGAGCTCGAGCCGGGTCTCGTGGGACGTCCTCTCGCCGCTCCCTGGCGGCGCCTGTCGGCGATCCTCGTCGACTGGGTCCTGCTGTTCCCGCCCGTCGTTCTCGCCGGGGCTGCCGCATCGTTCCTCGCCCTCTGGCTCCTCTCGCCGCCGGCGTTCGATGCGGTGGTGTCGTTGCTGATGGACACATCGGTGGAGGACGAGGTCCGCCACCGTCAGCTCGCCGTCCTGGCGCCGGTGCTCGTGGAGCACGACGCGCCCGGTCTACCTTCCTCGGTGGTCGTGGCGGTCGAGGCAGGGGAGCTGGACCGCGCCGCCGAGATCCTCGACGGGCAGTCGTTCACGTTCTCGCTGAACTCGGCGCAGACCGACAAGCCCCCGCCGCCTCCCGGGTACGTGCGGGTGGAGATGGAGAAGTTCATCCCCCGGGGGATTCGGTCCGCGGCACTTCTGGGAGCCGCTGCACTCTACTTCACCTTCTTCACCTCGGGGCGGAGGCGGGCCACGCCCGACAAGTGGCTGTTCGGCGTCCGGGTGCAGCGCCTCGATGGTCGCCCGCTGACGATCTGGGAGAGCTTCGAGCGCTTCGGCGGCTACCTGGCGAGCGCGGGCACCTTCGGGCTCGGTCTGCTCGACCTCTGGCGCGACGACAACCGCCGCCTCGCTCACGACCGGATCGCGAAAACCGTGGTCGTCCGGCGGATCCGTTCGACGCCCCCCGTCTCGTCAGCGGAGGAGGCGAGCGGTCCGGAAGCACCAGAAGCCGGATAGGGAGGGAGGCGGGCAGCCGTCGTCCTACCGTGGCGGTCGTACACGAACCGCCACGGCCGCGAGAGGTGCGCCCACGAGGTCGGCCCCGTGGACGCACGCGAGGAGTCACGGGGCGAGCGAATTCTGACTCCCCGGAGTGCCGTGGGGGGCGACCGACGCGCGCCAGCTCCCCGGCAGGGCATTGTCGAGCACGGGGCTGATCAGCTCCAGGCTCGGACCGTTCCCGTCCGGCTCGGACGGCCAGGGGGAATCGTCCTGGTAGGCGACGATGTCGACCAGCGCTCCGGTGTCGTCGAACAGGCGTACCTCGTCGGAGCTGCTACCGAAGCCGAACGGCAGCTCTCCGACGACCGCCACGCCGGGGAAGAGGGCCTGGAAGGCCGCCGTGTCGCGCACGATCACGAGATAGCCGCCGGCCGCGAGCACGGTTCCGGAAGGCAGCGCGAACGCATGGAGGTCGTCGTCGTCGCGCAGCACCCAGCCCGACAGGTCGAGGTCGGCACCGCCGGGATTGTGCAGCTCGACCCAGTCCTCGGTATCGAAGTCGGGAGCCGAGTTGTAGTTGATCTCGTGGATCACGGCCTCCCCGACCGGCTGGAACAGGGCGGCCACGTTGAGGTCGCCCGTCGGGTCGATCTCGATCTGAGACTGCTGCGGCAGCGTGCCGTCGTTCCAGCCGGCGAACTCCCAGCCGGGAGCCGCGACCGCGGTCATGCTGACCGGGACACCGAGGAAGTAGTTCCCCGTGAACGGCGAGTCGATCGAGATGGCCGTGAGCTCGACGGTGCCGCTCCCCGGCGGCTGCACGTCGAGGGTCAGCTCGTAGGTTCCCGCCAGGGAGAACTCGTCGAGGATGTGCTGGGTGGCGAAAGCGGGGCGCCGCTCCAGAAAGTCCCTGATCTCGAGCAGCTCGCTGAGCCAGGTGCCGCCGCAGCCCCAGCGCTGGTAGTGGTCGGGGACCTCCGGGAAGATGCCGCGCGCCATGTCGCGAGCCCGGCCGAGGGTCACCTCGGGACGGAAGCGCGTGTTGAGGAAATCGGCGTAGCGGTTGACGAAGGCGTTTCGGAACGGGGTGCCGGTGAGCAGGGCGTCGAACAGGGGAGTGCCCGCGTTCGCGAGCGAGTTGCTCTCGGCACGCCCCTCGGCGCCGAGCCCGGAGTCGGTGTCGAAGATGACCCACCGCCAGCGTCCATCCTGAGTGCGCGGCCGCCACCACTTCCGATTGTTCTGAGGCCAGTCGATGTTGGCGGAGAAGATCTGGGTGATCTGGTAGTTGGCGTACTCGACCATCTCCATCTGGGCCTCGACATGGGCATAGTTGGCCGGGTCGTTCATGTCGTTGGTGGTGACGAAATCGATGAGGGCGTCGTAGTGCTCGGTGTCGCCCTCGATCACCTCGACCTCGGCGGCGAAGATGCGCACCCCGAGGAAGTCGATCGCGTCCGGGTCGGCGTCGTGGTGAGACTCGAAGTAGAAGCGGTCGTAGCGCTCACGGATGTTGTAGAAGCCCCAGTACTCTCCATTGACGTAGGCGGCGGCCGGTCGGTAGTCCTGGTCGTCGAGGTCCTCGCCCATGGCGAGCGCCTGCACGAGCGGATCGCGCATCTGGGCGTTGCACCAGTCGCAGCCGGCGTTGCGCAGGATGATCCGACGGAAGCTGTCGACGCCGTCCGGACCGAAGATCGGATAGTCGATCTCCTCGTCGCCGTAGCCACCGCGCAGCATCATCCGGAGGCTGAGCTGATCGTGGATCGAACCGAGGAAGCCGTGGATCTTCACGCCCGTATCGACGCTGAACGCCGCCGTCCCGGCGGACTCGAACAGCTCGATGTGCCCGGGCCGTTCGCGGTCGTCGTCACGCGGAGCGTCGTAGATGAAGTCGAGATCCTCCGGGTCCATCACGACGGAGACGATCGGCAGGTCGAGGGGTGGGTCGATCAGGTAGGATTGGGTCGTGATGCGACTCGGCCACAGGCCGTCCTCGAATGCGCGAGCGCGCACCACGTTGACCATCTCGGTCGGAGCGATCGGCGCCGTGTACGGGGGAGACGCCTCGCTCGGGTCCGCGGCGTCGAGTGAATAGTGGATGCGGGCGTCCGGCGTCGGCGATTCGATCGAGATGGTCTGGGGCTGCCCGTAGACCCCGCCCGGAACGGAGAACGTCGGTTGGGCCGCGTAGCCCGGTCTCCCTTCGAACGTATTGGGACCGAGGGGCGTCGGTTCCTGGAACACCAGCAGCTCGCCCAGGGAGGTGCGTCCACGCGAGTCGTCGACGTAGAGCTCACCGGTCTCCATCGAATCGACCAGAGAACCGTCCGGCGCCGTCAGCGTGACGATCTCACCGCCGGACGACAGTCGGAAGTTGGTGTGGAGCTCGGCGGGATCGAGCCGGTCCTTGAAGGACGCGAACACGAGCAGGTAGTCCCCCGGAGGAATCGTGACCGCGGGGAAGGTCCACCGAAAGGGCTCGTCGGGATCGTCCGACAGGCCGTAGCCCAGGAGCTGGAAAGGCTGGATCCCCGGGTTGTGGAGCTCGATCCAGTCAGGAGCATCGTCGTCGGCGTCGACGACTCCCAGGACGTTCGAGGTCACGACCTCGCTCAGCACGACCTGCCCGAGAGCGAGGCTCGGGGCGGCGAGCAGAGCGACGATGGAAAGCCGAAGGACGAGGGTGCGCATGAGCCTCTCCGCGAATGGACCCGCCGTTCCGTACGCCGAGCCAGGGGAGAGCATGCCACGGCAGGCACTTCGACACAAGCGCGAATGACCCCGGAGCCGCCCGAGTGCCCGATCCCGGTCTCCGTCGCATCCGGCCTTCGGGGACCTCCCGGAAGGGCATGGGGCGAGGCTCTTCGGGTATCGCTCTCTCCTCCTCACCCCTCGTGGCCCGGAGGGACGTTACGGGTCCCGCCCTCGGAGAGGGAGGGGCATCTTCCCGTGGAACGCGAGGTATAGCCAGAAGTTGTGTATGAGAAGCTGAGAAGGCGGCGTACCTGGGTGTGAAGTGGACCCCGATTTTTGGACCAGGGGCTAAGGTGCTATATGGGTCCTGCTCGATATCGCAAGGAGCAGGAAGCGATGAAGAAGACCCGCCAGAAGCACAGCCCGGCGTTCGAGGCGAAGGTAGCCTTGGCAGCGATACGAGAAGAGGGCAACCAGATCTACAAATGGAAGCGTCAGCTGGTCGAGAACATGGACCGAGCGTTCGAGCCGCAGGAACGAGACACGGAGAGCGTTGCGCGAGCGGACGAGCTGCCAAGGAAGATCGGCGAGCTGACGGTAGAACGAGATTTTTCGTCACGAAGGCTCGGTCGATTGAGATGAGGCAACGGCGGGGATGGGGCGAAGCTGACGGCCCGCTGTCGATGCGGAGGCAGTGCGAGCTGCTAGCTGTGAACAGGTCGAGCCTGTACTACGAACCGGTCGGCCCGGATGCCGAAGAGCTGACGTTGATGCGGGAGATGGACGAGCTCCATCTGAAGCATCCGTTCTTCGGTAGTCGAATGATGACTCAGATGCTCGAGAGGAGAGGACACGTCGTCAATCGAAAACGCGTGCAGCGTCTGAGACATCTAATGACTCTGGAGAGCACGGCGCCGAAACCGAACACCAGCGAGCCCGCAGCGGAGCATACGGTCTACCCCTATTTGCTGCGCAATTTGACGGTCTGTCGAGTCAACCAAGTCTGGGCCGCTGACATGACTTGCGTACCGATGGCCCATGGCTTCGTCTATCTGGTGGCGATCATCGACTGGTGCTCGCGCCGAGTGTTGGCCTGGCGGCTTTCCAATACGCTGGAGACGACCTTCTGCCTGGATGCCTTTCGCGAGGCCCTGGCACGCTACGGTTGTCCGGAGATATTCAACACGGACCAAGGCTCGCAGTTCACTTCGGAAGACTTCACCGACGCGCTACTCGAACGCGGCATCAAGGTCAGCATGGATGGCAAGGGACGCTGCCTCGACAACGTCTTCGTCGAACGCCTGTGGCGCAGCCTCGAGTACGAAGAAGTCTACCTGTACGCCTGCAGCTCCATTCATGAGGCACGCGCGGGCATCGAGCGCTACTTCGACTTCTTCAATGATGAGCGTCCGCATACGGCGTTGGGGCAGCAGACGCCGTCTAGTTTCTACGACCAGCTAGTCGGTGAGGCTGCCTGATGAGCTCCGCAGCAGCGCACAGGACATCCACACGTTTTCCACCTCCCCCGGCCCCCCTCACGGCGGCTCCCTTCGGTCGCCACCAGAACCGGATACTACGGCTACTCTGTTTTACATGGACTCGGACACGGAGCAGGAGCCACCCTAGCTGGCCCTTTCTTGGTCTGAATCATGGGGTCCACCTCAGACGGCCGCTGGGGAGACGACCCGTCCGTCGTGGCGATCAGGGACGGCTGATTCCATCGGGGGGGCGCGAGCTGGGGGGCGTGGACACGGTGGAGACGGCAGCCCGCGTCGCCCGTATCGTCCTCGAGCTCGACGTCAACGAAGTCCGTGTCGACGACATCGGGCTGGGCGGGGAGTGACCGACAACCTGCGGCGAGATGAGAGGCTGAAGCGACCGGGAATTCGGATCGTGCCGGTGAACGTTGGTGCGGGGAGTCGGAAGAAGGACGCGCAGGTGAATCCGAAATACACGAATATCTGGGCGGAGGTCGGGTTCACGCTGCTGGAGAAGCACTTCGTGCCGGGGCACCTGAGTCTGTCGGAGGAGGCGCGGGCGGGGCCAACCCTGGGAGGCGGGGTGCGGTGGACGTCGATGCGGGAGTCACCGATGGAGGAGCAGGCGACGGACCTGCGGTACGGTTTCGGGCGGGGCGGGAAGGTGTTGCAGCCCGAGGACAATGAGGGGCTCAAGGCGAGGCACGGAGGGAAGAGTCCGGACGAGCTCGATGCGACTATGTTGGCGTTCATGGATGGGCCTCCTGTGGCGGCTGGGGCCGCGGGAGAGGAAGAGATGCCGTACAAAGGGCTGTTCAGTCCGTTCGTGTAGACGGAGATCGAGTCTCGCTACTTCGCGCCGAGCTGGCGGATCGTCCTGCGGCTGTGAAAGTGCATTCCTTGAGGCCATGTGTCGAGTGTCCTATTCACCCGTCAGACTCCGACTGAATCACCCGGTCCTGGTACCTTTGGTGCAGACATCCCTCGCGCATACACTGCGTCTCTAGCCAGCCCGAAACGCAGAGACGCAGGAGGAGCGCCGCATGAGGCTGTCATCGCCCGTCGCCACGGCCGTGGTTGTTGTTCTATCCGCGAACTTGGTCGCCGCTGCAGTGCATACCGTCAACTGCAACGGTACGGCGGATAGCCGAACCATCACCGAAGCGCTAGCAATGGCCGGTTCGGGCGACACCATCTCCGTGGAGCCGTGCAGTATCGAGCCGTTCGGTTACCGTGAGACGCTGAGGATCTTAGACCGGACCGAAGTCCAGCTCGTCGCAGGAGACGCGCTGGCCTTCGATGCGGGCGGGGCCATCGCGCCCACCCCGACCGTGTTCGGCCTCGAGGGTCTGCCTTGCATCCAGATCCTGCGGAGTCATCGTGTGCTCGTTCGTGGGATCGACCTCGAGGGATGCGGGGACAGCGGAGTGGCCGTCGAGTATTCCGAAGGCGTCGATATTCTGCGGGTTAAGGTGACGTCCGCGGGACAGCATGGCGTTGAGGTCGTCGGCAGTCGCTCGGTCCGTCTTGCATCGAATACTCTTCTTCGGAACGGTGCGGCGGGCGTATCGCTAGGTGACTGCCTCGACTGCTTGGTCATGGACAATGTCACTTTCGGAAATGCCGGCCAGGGCGTCCAGATCCGTGGTGCCAGCGATGTGAATGTCGGCCGAAACGAGTCCTACTCGAACCGGCTGGCATCGGGGTTCGGCGGCGCAGATGGAGATATCGGTGCTGGTTGCTTGACGGTCGGCGGATGCGTCAGTGTAGCTGGGCCGCTAGCCATCGGAAAGCTCGCGAGCGAGGTTCCGCTCGGGGTCTCCTTCGAGACATCCGAGTCGATCTCGTCAGACGCGCAGCTGATCTCCGAGGTCCTAGACGGAGTGCCGCCACTCGTCGTCAGATCCTCTACCGGAGTGGAGAATCTGAACGCGGACCTTCTTGATGGCGAAGAGGCCGCCGAATTCAGGAAGAAGTTCGACCCGATCACCACTGACGACATCCTCGACGGAACGATCCTGGGAATTGATGTGGCCGATGGGACACTGACAGGCGCGAAGATTGCCGAGGCGGAGATTGCCGGGAGCAATATAGCGACTGAAACCATCATGGATGCGAACGTTGCAGCGAACGCAGCGATTCAGGGGACGAAGGTACTGCCGGTATTCGGAGACCAAGACATCACGACTGCTGGCGACATCACCACCCTCGGGAATTTGGGTATCGGGAGGACGTCGCCAGCTGCGCCGTTGCACTATGGGACGTCCCTGAACGTCTCGTTACGTCTCGAAGAGAACGAGAACGGCGAACCGCAGCTGTCCTACTTTGATAGCGAGACATCTAAGTGGAGCCTCTACTATCATCGGAACTCAGAGGGGGACTTCAGGCTCGACGGCACTCGTGATCGGTTAAGAAGACGAAAAGGGCGCAGAAGGTCCGTATTTGTAGGGTTTCCGGTGGTCTAGGTAACT
>JAAAKM020002612.1:0-13275 GCA_010016025.2 Alatinidae sp. Z8VKAUB7J3 | reverse complement strand
CTTTTATATTATGTCTGAAACCATTGAGGGTCCTGGCTGTTTTTAAGCTTACTGGTAAATTGTTCCATATTGTTGGTTCCATATACTAGGGGCACCAAAGCAAAATTCGGTGGGTGCATTAAAATGATCTTATAAAATGCAAAAGCAAAGAGTATTGCATGTGACACAACTCTTCACACCAAATAAGAAGACATATGTTGTTTTATGACTTGTGATGAACAGTTGGTCAGTAAAAGAAATAGCCATTTGCAAAATTCTTCACACTAAAGTATTAGAGGAACAAGAGGGGTAACGGGGTTACTTTGATGCAAACCAAAGTACCATTCAAAGCTTAGATACATTTCTAAGGAGGAGGAGGTTAATCTCAAATACCTATCATTTTTATCATATTATTGTATTGTTTCAAAGAGAACTGGTGTAGAGTGGGTGGGGTGGGGGTGGGGGTGAAAACTCCACAAATTGAATGAAGTACAGTTTCAAGTATTCACTGTAGACATCATCATCAACATCATCATCCAGCGACACTAATTGAGACAATTCATACCACTTTCTTCATACCTCATTCAAACTAACTAGTTTTGTGTTTATATACAAAAGGTCACAGATGAAAGTGTCTCTCAATAAATCTAATGGAAGATTAAAATGTGATGAGGTCTGGCCTCAACAGATGACATACATGCTTACTCCTAAAATAATCCTGCCCACATTAGTTTTTCAAAGCTGCCAACTTGAATATGACTGGACACTCAGTTCACCCAGTTTCCATAAATTTTTCGTTCTCTGCTCTAAGATCACAGAGGGTTGCATTAGAACATGATTCACAAAAATGTTGGACAAGAAAGAAGACAAAACAGTTAAGTAATCCTTAGGCAGAGGATTTGTAACATATATCATCTTGTAACATGCTTAGTGATAAATTTTTGTCAAAGTGTTCTTAGCTTGTTTCATTTTCACCAAGTTCATTTTCGCACTTCAGAAATCCAAGGTACTCCCATCCTTAAAAAGTGCCAAGACATTACCAAAACTTTAGTGTAAGACATGTCTCCTTAATCTTGATGTACGCAAACAAACACAGCAAAATCCTCATAACTAAGTCTGTAAAGCTGAGAGACAAATTAAGCATACCTGTGGCTATGACTGCATCACTTATCCAAGAAGAAGAGAATAGCCAATCCTTGTGAAACTGGAAGTAAGATCATCCCAAAGAATGGGTTTGATATAAATTTAAAAAACAACAACCACCGAAAACTTATAAACATTTTACTTACAGATGGAAATTACACTTCTGAAAGATTCAATAGAAAACAAAATGCTGTTTTTAAAACCTTAATGGATCTGCTACCAAACATGTTTCATTAGTACTCAATAAAATTTATGAAAACTAGAAGCTAATTGTTAAGAGGGGTGGTTTGAAAGGTCCAGTATGATATATGCCCTGATAAATGTACATACTGTAAAAGTATCTCAAATCTTCAAAATATACAGAAAGTATTGTATACTACAGCAAAAGACACATTTTCTGTTTTCAAATTATGTAATCACAGATGAGAGCTTACAGTAATCCACATAGATTTCCTTAAACATCAACTGTGACAAAGATTTCTTAAGAAATTGTACTTCACCAATAGTGTGAATCCTCCCATTTTGTACTGAGCACACCTCACCACACCTTGTTTAGATAGATCTGCTGTTATCACATTCATGCACTTATGACTGAGTCTCAAATAAGATCACAAAACCCCTCTCATACAAAAACAAAACAAGACCCATTTTAAACTAAACCCAAAACATTTAAAGCTTAGCTACAAGCAAGTAAAAATGGTAATGATACATACATGACCAATGGATATTGGTTGCAAGGAAGGCAGTCCATAGATGGCAATGTTGTTTGGGTTTTTCCCACCAGTTGCAAGGTATGTCCTGCTTGGGTTGAGAGAGATGGTATGGATGCCACAGCTCTTGCTTTCAGCTTCTAAGTCTGGAGATCCATCCAAAAGGGGTAACATCCATTTCTGAGATGATTTCACATTCAGCAATATCAACTACAACAGTATACGATAGTTGACTACATTCAGTTATATTATATGCAAGTACTGACACAAATGACATGTGCAGTTATTTCATAAGCTGCATGGGGTGGCCCCACCAAATAAAACGGGGGGTTCACTCCAAAACAAAGGTTTGCTTCTGTTATTAAACTCAATCTTCGGAGGGGATTATGCATATTTTGACATAACAATGTGACAACAGGATCTCCTTTTCAGTCTTACTTTTAAGAGCTACCTTTTTTCTTTTTTCCACCCAAAAAATTACTTAGCAAAAAGTGGAGGGACTGAGGCCACTCAAGATAAAGTCACTGACTAGTATCTTCACTCATAATATTTAAATTAAATGTTGCACCAAATAGTGAAATTAGTTTTGCAGGAAAACTGTTTTGCTATTTTACAAAATTTTTTGTTTTGTTTCATGAACAAAAGTTTTTACATCTGCATTTAAAACTGTTCAGAAATGACTCTGTCCTTATCTTAAATACAAAGTTTCTTTAAACTCCATCAAAGGCAACCTCCTACTGGAGGGGTGATTGTACTAATTGTAAGGTCACTTAAAAGCTGAATCCAGCCCTGAGCTGGATATAGGCAAGCATGCTTAGCTATGTATGTTACATAGGTTTGTGGTAGCCAAAATTTTCTGCATAATTCTGCAAAAGGGGCCTAAATATACCTGTGAAGTGAACAGGTCATGAAACTCCTCCCTGGATCCTTCAGATACAAATCCCCATATAAACAAAATTAAAACGTTGCATGGTTGCTGTAACATCTTTAAACTCAAGTAACATTTTTGTAATGTGTCTTAGTGAACTAAGAGAAGAGATTTGTATAGAAACATATGGCTTAGTGGGACAGGGGTAGGGGGCGAGATAGTAAATGAGCGGTTTACTTTCCGAGCTGCTTGTTAGCGTTACCAATATCACATATGGAGGCATTTCTATCACTATGGCTCAAGGCATAAGAGAGCTAGCTTGTTCTCAATATCTAAACTTCAAAAGACCGAGGGGGGCGGGGGGTATTGTCCAGCTGCTATCTTTCTCAATGTTACGGGGGTGGTGGTGGTGCGCGTCGCATGTTACGCCCCATATCAACCCTCCTTAAAATGTAATATTTCCAATTTCGACTCAGCAATTAGTAGAAGTCTCGTAACAAAAAGGCAGTAACATCTGCAAATCAGCTCACCTTATTACACTTCGTTCCGATGATGACATGATTTTCGTCCAACCATCTCGACGCAAATACTTTGTCGACTTCTCCAAGATAAAACTCTTTTTCTCCAATCGTTAGCGGTACTGATCTTGATGATATTGTTGCTACTGTGTTCTCTGATAAACTTAGATTACCAAAGATTTCTCGATTTTTCAGATACGTAAACACATTAGTGGAGTTTGTATGACTTGTCATATCAGCTGATCATGGTCGGTCAAATCTTTATCGTAATTTTCCACTATAAAAAAGAAATCGACCGTAAGCACGGTGCTCTATTCTCTGATGGTTGACAACTGAAGTAGAACTACTTTTACGCAGCCAAAGCATGACTACAGCATTCCCTACATGTTACTCTACAAGTATAAAACAAGTTTTACTCTAAGTCAACATGTCCCGGCACGAAATTGGCTTAGCTCCTTTAGAAAATGAATATGATAAGGATGCCAACGTTCTTTGCAAAAACCTTGAATCAAGATGGTTGATTTACATAGCATCTAAAAAAATCTACATTTCCTACCTTACGTCCCTCATAATCCTTAAATTAGATCAAATTCTACTCTCGTGCTTAGAAGTACATAGTCTAATAAAGTCTCGATACGTAAGTGCAACCGTCCCAGATTCGAACTCGAATATTCGCGCGGTTCCCAACTTTCTTCCATTTTGAAAACGCCTCCCTTTGGCGAGACGTAAACATAAAAATTCCAGAAAGCCTGACCCACAAGGAGCTGAGCGAGTACAGTAAACCACCTCTTCGTTGTCGAGGGTAAACCGGACTGATTTCCATTTAAACTGTAGGATTATTTAGTGATTTCGTTAAAACAATAAAGTAGTAGGCAAAAATACTTGAAAAGTTGGTTTGCGTTTAGCAAAATGAATCCGTTACCCAACGCAATATTCTAATAGGCAAAAGTGCTAAGTGTTTTCTACAGTCGATTACGCCTAAGTCACAATCGAGAGAAATAAAATGGTAAACCAGGCTGTAGAAGCTAGGGGGATTGGGGCGCGCACCCCCACCCCCCGCAAAGTTCCAATCGGCCTGTTTAAGTTCAAGAAGGGTTCTAAACAATAAGTTGCCTTTTGAAAGTAACAATGACGACACATTACAAAATTGCCTTGTCAGGGGCGGCGGAGAGGATACAGAAGGTGCGGATTCTTTTGAACGACTTTTTCCAAGTCCAATACGATTGTTTGTCATGCGTACTTTATCTATAGCAAGGAGAAGCTTAAATAAAAGCTCAAATCTCAGGCCCAATCAAGAACTAAATCGCGTCATCTACAACAAACAGGGACCGCTGCATACCATTCCACTCATCCCACAATCTTCACACACACACAACCACCATCCTATCTGCCTTTGTCGTCATATCCTAGTTCGCCTTCTCTCTCAATCCCTCTCTCCAGACCTTATCCATAAATCAGTCAATGCCACATAGCATAATTATGTATACATCATCTCCGCTTAAATATCGAATCATGGGAGTGATATTTTAATTTATTGGCAGTGTCGTCGGACAAGTGCTACCGTGCTGTTAGAAAAAACAAAGACGATTCAAACAATGTACTGGAGGTAGGCGATGTTGCTCATCAACCGGATAAGGAGTTCGAACCCTGTGAGTTTGGAGCAAAGAAAAAAACCAAATGCAGAAGTAGTGGTTTAAACGTCAACCGTGGATTCACTACTAGACACGTGACAGTGCGTTCTGTCATACATGCATCCGAGCTTATCAGAAAAAGTGAATCTCAAACAGTAATATCGAACCGAGATTGATTTCTGGTAACAGTTACATCAACTGGAGAGACGCAGCTCGCCCAGAAAGAGGGTTTCAGGATCACAAGGCATCGGAGTGCCATGCGTCTAGCAAAATCCACTCTTCAAAACATGATGGACCACAGCATCTGAAAAATATTATGATTCTCTACGTCCTTAAAAACGTACCGATAAACCGAGATTGAATTCACAAGAGGCCCAGAAGTACACCCACAGCAGTTTGGAAATTTTGAAGATGTAGACTGGTGCTGTAGAAATGTTTCTGATAAATCACAATTTGTACAAGTGTCCTCTGTGAAGCAGTTATTACTTTGATTTGCTCTTTGACTGTGTTTTACTTGTCATTATAGATTTACTGTATATATTGATTTAGGTGTTTCCATTTTAAATGGTTTCCCAAACTGGTTGCATTGAATATGGATACTTCGTCATGCTTAATTGCAGAGTTTTTAGTCATTCAGGTTTTACCAGGATGCATTTTTGAAAATTAGGCTGTAGAATACAAAATACAATAAAGTTTTATTCTATCATAGTCGTCAGATTCACTCAAATCGGCAAAAAATAAGTACATAAATAAAATATTTTCTGGGGCTACAGCACCCCACCGCTCAGCTCTTTGGGCTCGCTTCATTGGTTTTTGCTCGCTATGCTCGCATTGTTACCCACCACCCAAAATATAGCTCTCCCGCCCCTGCTTTTCCAAGATTACTTGCCACTTTGGTTTACAAAAGCTCTAGAAAACTCTCAATTAAAGACCCCTATAAGCATTGAGCCCAATATTGAAACCACAGAACTCTTCAACCATGTACCACTAGCTATCGACTGCTTCGATTCTGTTTCATCCCCTGCAATATCGATATGGCCCTGTAGACAGTCACAGAAGTACGACATCAGGAGAGAAGTAGGGTGAGAGACATTTTGCATCGCTTATAGAACTTGCTTTGCATTTTAATCTGAGCACTTCATAAAATTTTACCTTCCTCGGTGTTATAGTTGAAAGAAACGAATCCTCTTTTCTTTGTAAATAGTAAAAAGTACTGAAGGTAAATATCTATTTACAGAAAACGCCCTTTAAAGGAATATATGAATGCTGGGAGCAATTTTTTCTCTGACATACTGTTAACGAATCTTGCCGTAACTCAAGTTCACCGCGGTCTTGTTATCCGCGCAAAAGTAAACTCGACGGGAAATTAGTAACAATTTCAAACTATTCCTTTACAAAATGGGTTATTCTTTCCACCCCAAACAGAGACTAAAGTTCCTAGCAATTCCTAAAGGCGAAGCTCGTTATCCTCGAAGACCTATTGTAATTCTAAATAAAAACTCTGATGATGACGATTTGGTGATTTCCTACTCCGTGACCTTAACTATCGCTTTTATCATTCGCCATCATGAACTGAAACTACGATACATCCTGTATGAATGGATCTCAAAGTGGTTGTAGTTAAATCTGTTTCAAAACCGTTACATGTGCAATCTTTCGACAACCAATGTTGATGTGAACCCGGCTTATGAAGTAATTGGGTTGAGGGCCAACTATTTGGCTTTTTGTACCAATATTTTGTGTATTTGGCTTTATTTTGTTCGTTTCTAACTCAAAAATAAGTTGGGCTTTCCCCCCAATTGTTGGACTTTACGCATGCGCAGCCATTTACCAACACTAGCCGAGACTAACCTGTGTAACACACAATGGAATAAATAACTTTACTAATACCAAATGCGATGCAGCAATAGAATATAATACCTGGTTAGTCGAATTAAACAAACAAAGAGACGGACATGATGTGCTTGTGTATTGCTTCTTGGTACATAAAAACCCCATCTACTCCAATTAGTATCATACAAAGGTGTTCCCAGTATCGGTACAATAATTAAACGTTTCCTGCTTTTTAATGGCAATAGAATGAAAGTACGCCAACGTTTCCGCTGGCAAGTTATCATCTCACTCGCGTGTCACGTCCTAATGTGATGACAGCTAATACTCCCTTCAGACATATATTCTGTAGGGTGTTCACTTAGTTGGATATCTTTCGTATTTGACAGATTCGAACTAGAGTGGCTCACACCCTGCGTCATTCTGGCTTACTGCCGCATGAAGGATGTCCTTGGGAGCTTCTGTGAACCATCCATCATTGGCAGAAGGTCCGTAAAATACATGAAGCTCCTCATTTCCACCAGAATCTAACACCGTCTTCTTGGTGAAAGAACTTCGTCTTCTTATTACTCACGCTTATAACCGCTTCTACCAGGTCGCCAAGACATGGATTTTCAACTCATTGCCCACTTGGAACCTTCGCCGTTCCAGCCAAGGCAAGCCCTTCTCTTAACATAAAAGTAGGGTGAGAAAAGAGGCCCAGCTTCCTAGACTTTGCCAAGAGAAACGACTCATAGTACGAGTGGAAAACATGAAAAGAAGGATAGTGAAAAGCCTGGCCCCTTCACAACAAGATCTCCTCCCAAATCCTCCCAGGACGATTCCCTCATGCAGAGGTATAGTCCATACTTCTCCTGCTTCTTTTCCTGCCCTTCCAACAAACACCTTACCAAAGCCTTGCTACCAGCTGAGCCCAAAACCCTTCCTTCATACCTCAGTGAATCGTGGCCAACGCAACTTCTCTGACAGGGGAGTGTTTGGTCAGCGAGGTAATACTCGAAGCATGTCTTCATTTCTGATACATCAAGCTCCAGAAGTCGAAAACATGATCGGGTATGACACCCTTGCGAGGTGAGCAGGTGTGGTGCCTCACTGTAAATGTGTCCGCATCACAGAAGTTGACCAGTTCCTTCTCAATTGTGAATTCATGGAATGTCATGCTATTCATGGGAGTGAAGAATTCCGTGGGTAATGGAACCAGCCCACAAGCGACCTTGTCCAGACAACTACCGATTCTAGGAAGCAGAAGGCTAAAGGTGGATGGACTAACTACTGAATGGCACAGCTTACCTAATAATGCCCCTTCATATGACCTACAAATAGCAGCTATCCTGGCAAACCTTGCCAATGTGCGCTCGGATGTCTTCGCAAACCTCTCATTGATGTTTGTGGTCAGACAGTCGAGCAAGCAGCAGTGCTTCACTTCGCCAGCACTGGTCAGTTCCCCACATCGAGTGCAGCCACAAGACTGCCGAAGGGTAGCATAATCACCCCAGGCTTGGCGGCGAAGTTTCGCTGAGATTTCATTGGCAGCTTTGCCCACGATTTTCTCCATCCGAATGGAATATTCGTGAACAAAGTTCCCAACTACCTTACTGACTGTGTTTTCCACCGCATGACTATAGGTGAGGAGTTTCAAGATGCTCGTGCAGTACAGATCTTTCCCGGCTGAAGACGTTGACTCCAAATCTGAATGTATGCTTGATTGACCTACAAGAAGGAGACAAAAAAGCACCTGGAATTAAAACGTTGATGAGACACGAGATATTACGGGACACGTAAAATAAAGTGCCCTTCCCAAGGGCGCAACATTGCGGGATTATCATTTCATACCTTTGAACTAACTTTGGTGCAATCTGCTGGCCAGGGCCTACCATTAAAAGTCATTGGCACTATTTTAAGTCACTTGCAAGGAAATCGGGCACATGAGGCACTGGCTGCATCCTCAATGCGATGTGCATACAGAACTAGCTGTCAAGATTGCAAAATATATCTCGTGCAAAAGACCAGCAATGTCACTAAAACAAACTTAATCTGCAGATGGGTATGGGTAGATGGGTATGGGTATGGGTAGATTTATATGCATAGTGGTGGGGAAAGTATCCTCGCTTGTTTTTGCTCCACCGTCTTCTCACCTGGTGGAGACGGTGTCCAGTGGCACTACAAGGACATGGTCACTACAAGTCAGGGCTATCTAAGCAGGGTTATTTAGATAGCCCTGCTACAAATACAAAGATGTTTGTTGGTTGGAATTGCACCCTAAGGAGGGCAAACGAAGATGGCCTTGCCCACTTCCATCTCACTATCCAACACATCCAAACATCATCTCTTCAAGGTTTGTGACAACAGGCTTGACCACGTTCCAAAGTTGTGGGTTGACATTGTTGTCTGGATGAAAAGGAATATCGATTTAACTACTGATTGTTGTTCTTTGGTGCTCCGGCTGAGGCAATCTCCTCTCTACTAGGAGGGCTGGACGAGCAAAGCAAAAATCCTGACCCCTTCATTTCAAAATGTCGCTGAAATGCATCCTGCACGATTACCTCTGTATCATAACAATACCATGCTAACAGCACTAGCTTCCCTTCCTTTTTCCCTACCCTCTAAACCACGCCCTACTGCAAACCTTACTACCTGCTGAAACGCGAACCCTGCGCAAATATCTCTAAAAATCGCCGTCAATACAACCTCTCTAAAAGGGATATAGTTTGATAGCTAAGTAATAATCCAAGCATGTCTTCATTTCTTGTGCATCAAAACAAAAACGTCGAAAATACGCAAGGTGGCTAAACTCTTGCAGTGTGACCTGGCGCAATGCCAAACTGCAAACGTGTCCCCGTCGGAGAAGCATACCTGTCCTTTCTCAACTTTGAAATCCGCCAATGCTATATCTTGCAATCAAGGCTTGTCTGCAAAAGATAGTGCCAACAGCTTCGCCTATGCTGGGATCCTTGGGATCGGTATGCATAGACAAGCTTCAAAAAATCCTGGTGACTGCGCTTTCTTAACCTTTGTGTCGACCGGACTACTATATGCAAACCCTGGGAGTCCTGTTTTCATATAACTTCTCCAATACCACAACTATGATAGAAAGGTGTTTGCAAACCCTTTGGCCACACGTAGGCTTTGGGTACGGTAAGGGCGATATTTGCAAGCAGGAGAAACAGAAACATACAGATGAACGCATATAAGGAACAATAATAACTTTACGGGGAAAAATTAACCAACTTACCTGATACGCGTAAGGTATAACATGTTGCACCAAATTGTAAGCAAAAACGACCCTCACCAGAACGTGGAATCTCTCCTCTCTCCGACTTCTGATAATCCTGTGATGGATTAAATGAACTTTGTCCTTTATCTAAAGATATAAGAGTAGTGCATCGGTCAGGTCATGAAGATTATTTAGAACAGAAAGGAATCAGACACGATATCACAGAATCAGTCCCTTAAAGATCTTTGATCGTTCTTCTCGGAATTAGCGCTCCTCGTGAAACTAATCTTTTCCCGCTATATACGGAAGAATTGATAAGATGCTGCAGACTTCATTTATACAAATAGATACCAAATAAATAAAAATCGCATTAAAAAGACTTGACTTAAATCAATCTGAAGAAATACGTCAAAAGGAAAGCAGCACCTGTTCACTGTTTCCCCGACCCCTATTCCACAACAACACAAAGAGAAATAGAAAGGCAGTTAGGCATACAAACGAAATTTCATGTCACTTGGTTACTTGATAAAATAATATAAATACGTTTACTTACTGGCAAGCATAGGCTCCAATGAAGATCTTTTACTGTTTTCTGAATTTCCCCTTTCTGCCTTTTCTCCTATTTATAGAAGAATTGTTAATATGGTGAGTACCAGGCCAGTGGAAAGCCACGCCCATCAAGGGGCAATGAGTTAAGGGTGGGTGGGTGGGGTGCTGCTGGTAAGTAATTAGATGATGTTATTTTGCGCCACATGTGACAATGTAACAAGAACGTTGATGTTAAAAGATCGACTCACTACAACTGATACCATGAAGACAGTGATAAAAATAAAAAATTGAATTGAAAAAGTTCTTTGGTAATATTTCAACGGGGTCTGTTACTAAAGAGGGGTGACCCCTAATGCCCCGTTCCTTTTCGTATTCCTTAAAAGAAAAGAGTAACACATAGAAATCGATAGCAACGGACTTTTCTCTGGACTACATAAGCAAGTTCAATTAAGTGCGATTATTGCACCAAATGGTCTCTCTTTACTATTCCAAATAAACACCCAAAATTCTTTTACAAAATCACCACCAGTTAAGCAACAAGTAAGATACGAAACCAAGCTCTTAAAATCAATAAACGGAAACGGGATGAGTCTGGTAACGTTACCTCCTACTACTTATGAAAGAACCCAAGTGATTCTTATCTGGTGCTTTTACTCGAGGGGTGCAAGTTATAATCCCCGCCCCTATAAATTTCAAATTCAAAAGAGCACTCTTACAGACCATTTGCTATAGCGCTCTACTCCTACAATAAGCGCCTCTTTCAAACACTAGTTAATTCAAATTCTATACTCTGCTTCCATACCTATTCATGGCTGAGAAGACGTGAGAAAGAGCTATGTAAGACTTCTGTTCTACCAACGCATTTCAATTCCAAAATTTAAATTCTACTTGAACAACATCAAGTGTCAGGAATAAAAAGAGAATAAGAATAATGAAAAGGCTTGAGACAGCCCTAACCTTTCAAGCTTTTTTATCTCTCTACGCTGCTTATATATACAATTGTATTGACTACGCAAACGCTGTCTGCGTCAGTAGAAGCAAGTTAAACCCAGTACATCGATTGAAATTCTTTGAAAACTAGCTCAGCTTTCCACTAGACTACGCTCGACTTCTGTCGAGCCAAAGGTCGAACCCATTTGTACACCATCTGTTGTCGAGAGAAGACTAGTAAGGTTTGAACACATTTAAATTTGTTAAGCGGGTCCTCCTTACCAATCTATTGTCCTAAATCTTGTTGAGCCCATACAGACACTCGCTTGATCACAGACACATCAAGATATTCTAATGATTCTATTCACACCTCTGCAAGCTCTAAAAATTAGACTCTTCACGTGCTGAGTAATCCGATTCAAAAAATACATTTAAAAAGAACGCCTGCGGGGAAGGAATTTAAAATCAAATAAAAAGTCCAGGAAAAAATCGAGCCTTTTTCTACACCCAATGCATGACATAGTTTGGTTAGACATGGCTCGGCAATGTTGCATAAAGTCGAGTGAAGTGTAGTGGAAAATGGAGTCATTTTGTACAGGGCTCTAAAAAAATGAGCAACCAGAACAATGTGCAAAGCTGAAAACGGGAAATAGTCTAGCACTCCCTGAGCACCATACATTTCTTCACATCTATTAGTTGCATATATACCATGCTTTAACCACCATGGTTTACGTTAGAAGTAACCCATTGTCATATAGACACACTGTTGAAAAAATGCAACACAACTCCTGTCTTCGACCTAAAATTTGAGCGAAGCCAGGAAAAACAAAAACTACGCAGTAAAGACTGTATACCGATGCCAACGTATATGGAATAGTCTTACCATAATACTTCGTGAAAACACCTAGCACCCTTACCAAATTCTTATGATCTCTAAAACTAAAATTTTACCCAGTTCTGCGACGAATTAACCTGCTACTTGAGAAAATTAAACCTACAGATTCATGTGCTCCGTCCACTACTTCCCCCAACCAGAAAATAAACCCTTTAGACATCCGCACAATTCTTTAAAAAGCATCGAAATGTGAAATGCTATGTATATGACAACAGCAGCACTAGTAATAGGTGACATCAATCACCCATAGGAACAATATCTAACCATGGTAGGCAAAAAGTATCATCAAATTGCCACTTAGTGTGAGCCAAACGACCTATACAAAGTTTCTCTTAGTTACAAAACAAACGAAGAGTATTTACTCTGCAAGGCCTTTACAACTAATTCATCCTTTGATAATCATTAATAAATTGAGCAATGGCATAGTATGAAGTGTAAACAAAGCGAAAAACTGAGCTTAATTACTTTAATTCAGGAAATAAATACAAACAAACCTCGCGCTCTTATGAGGACCTAGCCCCAAATGACGTGCTCTGTCACATAATTTTGCATTTTTTCGACCTAAATATTAAGTACATGGGGTGCCTAATTACCTATCTACGCAAATGGGGCGATAAAACTCAGCTATTTATAATGGGTAAACATTAATTCAACTATTCTGCCATGCTCCAATATCTTTATTAAAGAGACAAGGGACCCTTTGTTCCCGTAATCCTAGTCGTCATCCGAGCCCTGTTTCGGCATGGGCTTCGGCGCCAACTAATTCGCATAATTACAACCTTAAGAACGGGAAAGGTAAGTGGTTTTGGCAGCCCTGCTCTAAAAAAACTGTAAAGTAACTTTCCGCTTTTCATTTTGTTCTTTAAGTTTTTAATTATGCAAGAAATCAATCAGATATTTGGCTAACCTCCTCGTATCGCAATGCTTTGCACATCTGGCACTCAAAATACTAATGTAATTGGTAGTTAAGAAAGTTGTCAATTTCCATCAACTAATTAATTGCCCCGT
>JAAAKM020002611.1:0-13276 GCA_010016025.2 Alatinidae sp. Z8VKAUB7J3 | reverse complement strand
AGGGACTATGCTTCTGGAATTGTAGTAATTTGTGAACCAGTCTACTACTTTTTTGAAGTCAAAACATGTTGCTAAGTACTGGTAGCTGTTAGGACTAGGTTATATTACCTTTCTTTGGGTAATAACCTGATAATTTTCAGAATTCTTGGCCTCTCCATCGACCAGAATCTGAACACGGGTCGAGGGATCGACCGCAAGCGTCTCGCCCGATGACACGGTGCGCGTGAGTGTCGTGCCGTCGACTTGAACCAGTTCCAGTGTGATCGCCATGAGGACCTTCCTGTTCTCGCGGGCCGGCCAAATATCGGCGACCGCGGCCTTGCTCGGAGCAAGCCACCTCCGCCCGCGGAGACCGACCAGGTATCCGCGCCCCCGAAGGCCATGCGCGGTGCCGAAGCTGACGCGAGGCCCAACTAAATCCGGTGAACCGGGCCTTCAAATGGTTAACGGCGTTAACCTTTTCGTTTGGCCCAAATTTTTGTTTTCACCGCAATTTCGCCGGAATTTAGGAGGCAGCGAGGAGTCCTAACAACCTGTCCTATTGGACCTGTCACAAGGGACAGTGTGGGCGCGGACTGCGTCGAAACCAGCGGCACAATTGGTCTCGGTTGCCGTACGAAGGAGCTTTCAGAACCCCAAAAACAAGGATCTTAACAAGGGCGACGCGTCGTCATCCGAGGCAAATTCAACCTGATCCAGTCGGCATTTCTAGAAGCAGATTACGGGTGTCTCGGTCCATCCTCCAACCAGGAGAAAGGCTCCCACCAGCGATTCATTATTGGTTTACTGCGGCCGTGCCGTCGACGGCTCTATCTGATTAAGGTCGACCAAATAACCGGCCCTATCGGCCTCGTCGGTATGCTCGAGAAGAAACGGAGCGATGACGGGATCGAGACGAAAGGCTTTCCAGATACCCTTGGCCGCGTCGATCAGGAAGGCCAGGAAGACTGCATCGCAAAAGGTTCGGACCTCGACGCGCGCGGCAACGCTCGGCTGCTTTCCTTCACGTAGCGACGCAATATCGGATTCGGTAATCGCCTGGCGCCTGTTCACGAACAGGCGTACCCGCTCGTCTTTCAGCGACGGCCTACTCCCCAAATCGCCAAGACGGCTCTCGCACAAGCCGTCGCGGAGCTGATCCCGCATGTGCAGGGCCAGGCGCGACGGGAGCACGATTATCGATGACCCGCCGCCGCGCAGGGTAAACTTGATCAGCAGACCGGACCTTGCCCGAGCCGCGGCACAGGTCAGTGCTACAGCATCTCGCTCCCTGCGTCGGGTCACGAGATCGAAGAGCTGCCGGGTGAAGGGATCGCGTTTCATGACCCGATCCGCGAGCCCTTCGTGGCACGCGCGCTGCTCGCGTGCGAATCGCGCGGGTCAACCGCCACGCCACCGCAGGGTCCCGAGTCCCCGTAGTTCTGACACCATCTCATGCGCTTCGACCGCTGCTTCGCTCGACGCGATCGGCGAGCTGCCCTGACCATTGGCGGCACGAGCGGTCCGTGGATCTCGCCGCCGCCCGGCACAGGCAGGATCGAACCAAACGGCAAGGCGCGCGGAAAGTGTCACATGGGTCAGTGACCGGGCGATGCCTTAATTTGCCCATGCCAGGACAAGACCAACACTGCGCGCACCGGCATCCCCGACACGTCCGGCACCGACCATAGCTGGTACCACAAGACTGCCGACGAGCCTGACACTTTGGTCAGTTGAGTGTCCCGATCCCGCTCGTATAACGTTTCGCTTCAGCCTCGCATGACGAATCCCATAGCTCAGCAGAGTGATGCTCAAATGATGGAAATCACTGGGGTCGACTCCAGAGGATCAGCCTTCATCCTGATTCTGTTTCTGTTGTTCTCTTGGTCCCCACAAGCGGCGGAACCCGAAACAGCACTCGAGCTGAAACAGAAATGCACGGCAGCCGAAGGAGCCGTCAAATCCAACGACAGGTTCCGTTCGTCGGCAAAAATCCTGTTGGATACTTCCGATTGCGTGACCTTTTTCAAGAGATTTGAAATCGCCAGAAATCTAGCGGAACAAGACGGATCGGTTTGCGTTCCCGGCGGCGTCAGCAGATACCAGGTGGAAGACGCGTTTTTGTGGTTCGTTTTCGAGGAGCCTAATCGCCTGAAGATGCCCGCGGACAAGGCGGTCAACGCCGCCCTGGTAGAGGCTTTTCCTTGTAAAGCGGGTAAGGCGGACTAGAAGCGTGTCTTGCAAGACGACGGCGACAGCCTTGGCTCTATCCCTTCTACTGGTGGCCAATAGCAATGCATCGGCCCAGCTCGAATTCACGGCGTCGCTCCTGGAAAAGATCTGCCTGGCGGAAGAGAACGGTTATGCGGGGCGGGATTTGCTGGGCGAAGGGGCGACCTCCCGGGAGCTGAAGGCCTTCTGTCAAGGTTTCGTCGGGGGCTTTGGAGAAGGTATCTGGACCAAACAAGAGATGTTACGAGAGCCCCTGTCGCTCTGTCCGCCGCAAAGCGGCGTATCCATTGATCGAATGCGTAGACTCTTCGTCAGCTTCACCTTCGATCGACCAGAGCTCTTGGGGCGACCCGCTCAGCAGGTTCTCCTGGCCGCGATCAAGAACGCGTTCCCTTGCCCGGCGCAATAGCGGCCGTGCACATCGTCGGTGCCGGTCGCGCCCGTGTGGGGAGCCTCAAATCCAGAGTCCAAATGGGGATACCGGATTCGATCACCTGCTCGGCCCAAGCGGATCGAATTCGTAGTCCAGCGCGGCACGGACGATGGTCTGCTGTGAGGTGGCATAACCATAACGCTCACGCGCGCTCTCTATGTGATAGCGCACCGTGCGTCGGCTGATGCCAATGATGTCGGCGATGTCCTGCAGGGTCTTGCCGGCCGCGGCCCAGCAAAGCACCTCGCGCTGCTTCTCGCTCAAGTCGCGCGGCCGATCGCTGCCCTTCTCGGGAAGGGCAAGCGGTTCGAGCGCGCTTTCGTTTGCCAAGAGTGCTTGGTGTCTGCAGACGCTAAACCGCACGAGAGCGATGACCGAGGTCGCGTCGCCTAACGACGGCTGGACGTCGGTAATGCAGCCGAACATGTGATAGTCATCCCCGCCCGCCGCAACGGGGACGGCAAGGACCTCGTTGGCCTGCAGCCCGAAGTCCGCGAACACCTCATCGATCGAAGGGCTTATGTTGAGGTTCGCAGGCAGCTCGCGGCTCGACCAGGGACGCGCTACCCTGTTGGCCCACTCCATCCGCGCGCGCCACACCCGCGGATCCGAGGATTCGATCGTCCTCGCCATCGCCCCCACGCAGTCCGGACCGCGTTCGCCGAGCCGCTCATCCAGATTCGACGAGAGCAGCTGATAGGATTTTCTTGTGCTCAGGGGCAGAGATGTTTTGCCTTCGTATACTCCCCAGAATCCGAAGTGGGCCAGGGTTTTGCTCAAGCAGGCCCGCAGCCGATCCTCATCCTCCGTGCGGGCGAGGTCAGCCAGGGCGCCACCAAATGCGGTGTGGATCGTCACTTTTGATCCGGCCCGAAGGGGTCGAACTCGTAATCCAATGCGGCGCGAACGACGGTCTGCTGCATGGTCGCGTAGCCGTAGCGCTCCCGTGCGCGCTCAATGTGATAGCGAACCCCGCGTCGGCTCAAGCCTACGATGTCGGCGATGTCCTGCAGGGTCTTGCCGGCCGCGGCCCAGCACAGCACCTCGCGTTGCCTCTCCGTGAGCTCGATGGGCCGGGCGAGAGTCTCGTCGGGATGGGCGAGCAGGTTATCCGCGCCACTTTCCGCAAGCCTCTCCTGCCGCATCTGCTCGTAGAGCTGGACCAAACAGATGGCCGAGCTGACGTCACTGGCCGATGGGTCGGCATCCGTCATGGCCACGAAGATGTGACTCCCGAATTCGGTCATCGGCCGCGGCACCACGAGGACCTCTCGAGTTGTGAGTCCAAAGTCCTTGAAGACCCCGACGACCGCCGGTGTTACGTTGATGTGCTCGGGCATAGTGCGAAGAGGAAGATAGGGAAGGCTTCTCTGGGAGACCCACTCGACTCTCTCGCGCCAAAGGCTCAGGTTCGTAGCCTTGATCGTATCGCGGACGGCGCTCAAGCATTCCGAGCCGCGCTCACCGAGGCTCTGGTTCAGGTTGGTGGACAGAAACTGATGAGATCCCTTGCCCTCATCCTTTCCACTCGGGAGGACAGTTCTGCCCTCGTAATAGCCCCAAAAGCCGAGATCCGCCAAACTGGTTCCCAGATGGGCGACAAGGTCATCGGTTCCGCTGGATTGCAAAAAGCCGGTCAAGGCCTCGCTGATATTCCGGTTTTTCATTCCCAACATCCCCCGGCAACCCGGTGGGATAGCGCCTCGAGATGTGCCCGGGTCCGAAATTTCGAGTGGGCCGGAGAGGATTCAGCCGCTACGCCCGGCGAATTCGAACCCGCCCCGTTCATCGTGCGGCCTGCGGACTCGGTGGATGTAGGGTTGGGCGTAGAGAAAAAGTTCGGTGGAGCGGAGGAAGAGGAAAGACTCATCGAATGCACCAAAGACGGGACCGGGCCCGTAGCGAGGCGGACCACTCGGCTCTCGGGAGGCCAGTCGAAACTATGGATAACATCGACTACGGGGTTTGGAACCCGGTCACCACCCAAGTTTCTCGGCCGGAGCCTATCCGCACCAATGCACTCTAGCTCCGCGCGCCTTTCCATCTGATCTGGCACGACATCACAAGTTGCCGATCATGGAGCTCTTTACCGGCTCGGTCGATCAGGTTCCCGAGGGGGCCAATCCGCTTGGCGCGGATAGAAACACCAGCCATCAAGATCCCGCAAACTCCCAAGCCACGTATTGGCAAAATGACAGACAACTCCCCATTCTGTGCACTTACCGCTGAAGTGTAGTCCAGGCCAGCTCATCCGCATACTGTCATATCGGACAGGGCACTACATCAGATGAGATAGCGAGTAACTCTATCTCTCAGAGATATGCCGAGTGGCATAAGGACGATGCCAGCAGTCAGTTCCCGCAGACATCATTGAGGAGGCCGGTTACACGGCGCCATGTTCCGGAAAATGACCCAGGCCTATGCATAGCCCATAACTAAATTGCCCGGCTCACGCAGACCTGTCACTTCAGCCACTTTAGCGGGGTAAATTCGTGCATTACACTTCCTGTAGACGTAGAAGAAATCTTCATTCGAAAGACAATGATCCAGTTCACACCAGAGATCGAACCAGATCCCGTAAGTCCCTACCTGCGCCTGCCATTGCGTAGCCTCGACGAAGTTCTGCGCGATCGGGAAGCCCGTCGCGGGAAATCTCGTGATCAGGAGGGAGATGTGCAGTCGAGCAGCCCGGGCGAGCCGAAGACCAAGTAATGTCGCCAACATTCGATGTGCGGGCCCGCATTCTGGCGTCGGCCCAGGAGATCGTTCAGCACCACGGCTACAACGGCTTCAACTATTTCCAGGTAGCGGATCGCTGTCGGATCGGGGTTGAAGGGATCGGAAGCTGCTTTCCGCGCAAGGCGGATCTGGCCGCGGCCGTGGCGGCTCGGTATCACGCGTCCTTCATGAGTCGGTTGGAAGCGGCACGCGCCGAGGTCCCGGGCAGCTTCGACCTCTTGGGACTCTATGCAGGGATGTTCCGCCAGGCCTTGGTCGAAGATGCCCGAATGTGCCTTTGCGGCATGCTGAGCGCGGAGATCAGCACGCTCCCCGATGAAGTCAGGAATGAGGTTCGGTTGTTCTTCGATGCCAACTTGGTGTGGCTCGCATCCGTCCTCTCGGAGGGCAAGGAGCGATGCGAGCTCTTTGTCGAAGGCTCGATCAGAACCGAGGCGAACTTGATCCTGGCCACACTCGAGGGCGCCATGCTGGTTGCACGCTCCACGGGGTTTGCCGAAACCTTCGACGACACGGTAGCAACCTTTCTCGTACGCTACCGGACACCCACGAGCGCCTTAGGCACGACACTCCTGGGTGAAGAGACTCGTTGATCCGGTCCTTTGCGGCTCCAGCCTGACCGCTCCTTCAAATTGCAGATGAGAGGCAGAGCGGCAGCAAAGAAGCGGGCCTACCGGGACTGCGAGGGGATCATGCCGAGCTTCAAGGCGCCGAAGGAGACATCGCAAGATCTATCTCCGCTAGCACCCGCCGGATGCGACTGCCATTTGCAGCAAGCGGGCCACAGGCCTCGTCCACGCGACAGATGTCCCTACTGCACTCGAGCCAAGGCCTGTTCTGTGTTCCAGTGGTCGTGCCGTCTCGGATTGTGGTAGGCACACCAGTGTCCCTTTGTGCCTCCCGCATTGCAGCACCCAAATCGTTGTTTTCGGTGATGCGCGGCACCGACCCTGTCCGTTCTGACACTGTCGAGCCGGTTGGGGGCCTGCTATTCAGAGTCGCAGGACGTCCCCTATTCCCGCCCGGAAAGTTTCTCTCCTTCGTTTGGGGGCGCGCCGGCCAGGGCAGCTTTGGACAACAAGCTGCCCTGGTCCGTTTCCGTGGCGCGGCGATATGTAGCCCCAACGACCAACATCGTTGCTCTGGTCAATCCCGGTCAAAATGATCGCTGCAGGTCGGGAGACAACTCATCTTCCGCGGCAGCGGTGATGGACGCGGCCTCTAAGTGTCCCGCTCGGCTCCGGCCTCACCGCAAACTACGGACTGTTGCACAG
Organism: Alatinidae sp. Z8VKAUB7J3; assembly: GCA_010016025.2. Taxonomy (NCBI): domain Eukaryota; kingdom Metazoa; phylum Cnidaria; class Cubozoa; order Carybdeida; family Alatinidae; species Alatinidae sp. Z8VKAUB7J3. The sequence goes on along the minus strand of JAAAKM020002611.1, from coordinate 6,619 downwards.
CGGGTCCCCATTTTCTCGATGCGAGATACGCCTGGAGAGCTGTACCGTCTGGAGCCTGGCCGCGCCTCTAGCGACTATGAACTCGACCGTCTGGTGCCGAAGACAAAGTGCTCTGGTGCATTTGCCGACGCCTTTGAGGAAGGGAACCGTGGGTCCAACTGCAACCGATCCAATCCAGCGGGCCCATCCTTTCCGCCACACGCCTTCGCCGCGTGCCGTCGGCTTCCTCACGCTCCCTTGAGATGCAGTAACGAGACCTGCCTAGATTTCCGCTTTGCAGCGTAGCCCGAACCTCTTGCAGGACCTGGCTCGGCTTAGAGCTGTTCGGTTTTCGACGAAGTCTCCGCATGGGTAAAAGGCCGGGTCTTTCCCGCGCGCCCCGGTTAGGAGCTGACGATTGTCGGTTCGGCTATCGGTGATGACATCACTTATTGGTCGGACAGGTCGGCCAGCAACCGATGCCAAGTTCAATGGCCATTCGGGAGCGGTCCCTCGACAGAACCGGCGCGGTCATGGGGTAAGCTCGCGGCAATCCCCAACGTGTCCGATAGGCCTCCGGTGTGAGGCCATGGACCGAACTGAGATGCTTGGTCAAAAGGCGAAACTCTTGGCAACACTCCAGACATACGAGGTGAGTCGTTCGTGCCGAGATTTTCTTAACCGCGGGTATTTGATTCAAGACGCTCTCGTCCCTGTTCACCTTTCAAACGACTCTTAGATAGCTCGCGCAAGGCACCAACGGAACTGACATATGTGACAAGAGTGGGGAGGCCGGGTCCATTCCGAAGTGTTTGACGTACCCTTTAAGCGTGGCCTAGCAGGCTCATGGCGAGCTTCAAGCCTCTCGAGCAGGTCGCCGATAGGACAGGTGACCTTGCCTTGTTCGCGGGAGCGGCATGGATCTTATGGACAGTGTCCGGTCGAGTCTATGTCCCGGCGGTCCATGGTCGCCAATCTAGAAGCCAGGGACCGCGCCGCTGATTGCGATTTCCGCTCGTCCCTTCGACAAATCATAGGATGTGAGAACAAAGTCTATGCGGACGCCTTCGGAGGTTTGGAACCATGCTCTGCCGCGCAGCTCCTTGATCTTAAGAAAGACTTTACCATTGGCCACTAGCGTTCCTAGCGCATCGATCAACACCTGCTCCTTGTACACATCAAGGCAAATCTCACCCGGTCCAAGTTGCTCGTTCTCAAGAAAAATTACGCCCTCACTCTGGAAACTACCGAGAAAGCTCATGGCCGATCGCTCAGATGCCCATGACGGTCACTGCCCCGGTTGCGGCCACATCTTTACTCTGGCCGACCTGAGGAGAATGGCCGTGGGCGATGGCTGGAACCGATGGCTGCAGGTCTATCTTGAAGATGGGCGATATGCGCTGGTTGATTTCGACCATTTTGATCCCAAGACGATGACCGAAATTCGACCGGACGAAATAGTCCGGGAAGATGCATATGATGACCGTCGCGCCGCCGACGGGATGAGCTGGAGCTGTCGGGTTCTTCCGTAGCAACCGCTAGCTTTGGTTGTATGAACGGTATAAAGCGCACATAATTCGGTCGAGTGTCACATCGGACAGTTTACGCTTCCACGCGACCATCCAACCGGCTCCCCACTGAGTATCGGGTCTCTTGCCGGAACTCAAAGTGGCTTCCTTTCGTCATGCTACAGCCGCCGCATAGCACCGGGTCGATGGGCATTGGTCGGCCGAACGCGCAGGGCTCGACGGCGGACATTAGGCGATACGATAGTCATGCTTGGCGATGATTCCGCCCGCCACATCAGAGCCAAACCCGCCACGGCCCTCTCCCTCCCTCTCTTGACAAAACCGCCAAAAGGCAAGGGGGTAGAAACCGTCTTTCTCTCAGAGACGGCGGTTTCCCGATCCGCTCCCGGACAGGCGAACCCCGACGCGCTTCTCACAACGGGCCCGACATCCCGAAAAGGACGGCCCGCTGTCTCGCGCGACAAATGCCTTTGACGTGCGCCTTGTGACAGCTTGACCTATGGCCAACCGAAAGAAGAATCATAAGGCCGTGACGATGACAGAGGACCAGATAGAGGCCGGCCAAGCCGTCTACACCAGACGGACGCTGAGGATCTATGACTGGTTGGTGCTCGGCCTATCCAACCGCCTGATCTGGAAGTGCCCGACAAGCCACATACTGGCGCTTTACGATGCCCAGGTATCGGACAACCACCTCGATGTCGGCGTCGGCAGCGGCTTCTTCCTGGACAGATGCCGGTTCCCCACAGACCGACCGCGGCTCGTGCTCATGGACCTCAATGCGAACAGTCTTGCGGTCGCCGGCGCACGGGTCGCCCGCTACAACCCGCGGCGTCTTCGCGCGGACGTGTTCAAGCCGATTGACCCTACGATCCCATCCTTCGATTCCATCGGCTTGAGCTACCTGCTCCACTGTCTACCCGGAACGATCCGCTCGAAGGCGGTCGTCCTGGACAATCTCCTTCCCGCCCTCAAACCCGGGGGCACACTGTTCGGGGCCACATTGCTTCAACGGGGTGTGGAGCGATCGGCGGCGGCGCGCCGGCTCATGGCCTTCTACAACGCCAAGGGAATCTTCACGAACAGCGATGACGACCTTCCCGGCCTGCGGTCTATCCTGTCGGATCGATTCGCTTTCCATCGCGTGCGGATCGTAGGCTGCGGCGCCCTGTTCTGGGCACGCCGCTAATGCGCCCCGGCTGCGAATCAAGTCCCGTGCCTCAGTCTGACGCGCGATGGCGTCGGCCATCAAGATCCGATTTGGGTCCTCATCCGGCCGGCGGCCGTCGAGTTTGGAATCAGAAGCGCGGTCCAAGCCCCTCCCGGGGACCAGGGCGAACGCTACGGGTGCCCTGGCTGGACCGCGGCGACGGGCCGGATCCGAGTTGGCGCCGGAAGCGGGATCCTTGATCCTAATCCCTCGGCCCGAGCGGATCGAGCCCGTAGTCCAGCGCGGCTCTGACGATGGTCTGTTGAGCCGTGGCAAAACCGTAGCGGTCCCGCGCACTCTCTATGTGATAGCGCACGGTCCGGCGGCTGAGGCCCGTGATGTCAGCAATGTCCTGCAGTGTCTTCCCGGCAGCGGCCCATGCAAGCACCTCGCGTTGCCGCTGGCTCAGCTCGATCGACCGATCGCTGCCCCGGTCCGGGACAACGATTGGACCTGACCGTGTGCTCTCCTGCCGGAGGCTTCTGCTGATCTGGTAGCAGGCGCTCGCGATCGCGATAACCGACGAGACATCGCTCAAGGACGGCTGAACATCGGTTATGCAGCCATACATCCGATAGTTCCGCTCCGTCACAATCACGGGTACAGCAAGGACTTCTCGGGCCGTGAGACCAAAATCACCGAAGACCTCACCGATCGATGGCCTAATATTGAGCTCGTCAGGCAGCTCCCGGGTCGACCAGGGTCGCCTTTGGTCTCGCGCCCAGTCCATGCGAGCGCGCCACTTTGCTGGATCGGAAGACTTTATGGCGTTCGCCATGGAGGCCTTGCAGTCATCACTCCGTTCGCCAAGCCGTTCGACCAGGTTCGACGAGAGCAGCCGGTACGAGAGGTCTTCGCCGTTTCTCGGATAGTGAGTGTTGCCCTCGTAGATCCCCCAGAAGCCGAAATGCGCCAATTGCTCAGCGAGACAAGCCTGGACTTCCTCGTGGTCCTTCGCGTGGAGAAGTGTGGCTAACGTGTTGACGAATGAGTGGTCTGTCATCTGGGTCACCCCATGACCCAAGAACCGTACCTGGACGGAATGTTACCAAACTTTGCCCCCGAATGGTTAACCAATTATTGATCACGACGGCGCCACCGATGGTCCCGAGTCGCCAAGGGCGGCTCGAGGCCCCTGAACCGCCCCGCAGGATGACCTAGGCCCTGCGAAGGCCAGTGCTGGACCGGTCCAGAGCGTCGCTCCTCGGGTGAGGCCCGAGAACAGGCTGCGCTATCTCCGACACTCCCGGCAAGAGGCCCCAGTAATTACGGGGCAGCTCAGCGCCTCCCGGGACAGAGCTGTCCTTTGTGACACTGGATCTTACGCACCGTGCTCGGTCGAATGTAAACATGATGCCCCCACAAAAAGAGAACCGCGATACACCGATTCGTGGGCGGGATAGCGATTGTATGGTGAGAGCACCCGATTGTGCTTTTGCTTATGGCAACTCTAGCCCACGACTAACCAAGTATTGTCGTGATTGCCCAGCGGAACTGAAGGGTTGGGCCATTTTTCCGGCTCCAGTCTGATCAAGACAGGTCTCCACAGCCTTAGTGATGAAGGTCGTTTCGCCGATCCCGATGTCGACGAGGTGTGAATGCCCACATCTTGTTACGGCGTGGCCTAGTGATGGGCCGCTTGCACGAGAAAGTCAGTCCCCGTCCTCGCGACCCTGACCGGATAGGCGGGGGAATCCTCTTGCCAGCGATTGATCCGGGTCATCCAGAGTGCCCGCCCAAAGTGCTCTCATAATTGCTTGTCTCAGCCTTGCTAGGGTCCGCCTCTGGCTCGATGGATCTGATCCCGCGCCAAAGGCGCTTGTCCGCATAACTGCAGCCGGCAATCTCGCGATCCAACTGTGCGACAATCGCCCACCCCATCGGGGACGCTCGTCCGGGAAATGGTGCGGTTAACGAGTAACTGCCAATTTCAGCTTTTGAAAACGAGCAAAAATAGAAGACGTAACAAATATCTTTTGGAAACTAGTGCATTATTCTCAATGCGATTATACGGATCCACACTGACAAATCTGCTCTATCATAGTTTCACGAATCCCAATTTTGTATCATGAATCTATCAAACTCATACACAGACGCACACTGTCACATCGGACATTTTACGGTGGATGGTGTTCTATCACAATATCGCACAGATTTCAGTATAGCGTCTGAATCAACCCTGGGGATTATGAGATGTCCGATACCGGGATCGCAACCGGATTGCGTGACCTTCTCGAGTCCAGGGATAAAGGCGAATTGATTCAGCGGATGAGCCGTCATTTGGCTCATACTGGGTTCTGGGGGTTCTTCCAGAAGACCCTTCGACCATCGCCGGAAGGTGGCCTTAGTCCGACTCCCTTCGAAGTTCTCAGCGGAAACCTGGAAACGGTGCTTGGCCACGCGAGCTCAGACTGCGCGACGGCGGTGACCTGCGCGGTTGGCGGTCTCGATCCAAGACTGCGGCAAGAGAGAATGACGTGGCTGGCAAGCAGAACGGTGCCATTCCTTAGTCTCGAGGACATCCCCAGACGGTTCAGCGCTTCCCGTGCCGTCCTGGGGGTCTTCGAGGATTTCGGATTTCCGGCTCGCGACTTCCTGGTTACCCCGGTTTCGAGGGGCGAAACGCGGTCAGAAGCCATTGTGGCGATTCCAGACAGTAAGCCTTCCGTCCAAGATATCGGCGCTGCGATCAGTCTGGCACGAATCTACGACCACATGAGCGAAACCCTCGAAGCGGGACGCGGCCTGAGCGATGCGCTGGCGCCCCCGGATCGGGGGATCGATCGAGCGGTGGAACTGACGGAGAAGCAGCTTAAAGTTCTAAGTTGGGCCGCGGCGGGAAAGACGTTGCAGGAAATCGCCGATATCGAGGGAATTAGCCGCCGCACGGTTCGCTACCATATCGAAGGCGCACGGGAACGCTACGGCTATGCGACCACGCAGCAGACCATTGTCCGAGCGGCGCTGGATCACGACTTCGACCCACTCGGACCTGACCGAAGAACTCTCGTTGCCGATTCCAGCGGGCTCCGAAATCGTGCGTCGAACGAATGGGCACAGCAACACGGCGATGGCAAGGCGGCCCCCGCGACAAGCGGTTCGGTAGCGACGACACCTGCTGCTCCGGAACACCGAAGTGACCCTAGTCGGGCCGGAAAGCGATGCTCTGACCCGACCGAGTAATCTGACGGGACCACCAAATGTCGGTAGCCTCGGGCGATCTTCCGAGCCGCCGCTCTTCAAGGGGCCGTCAGACCCCGACAACGCCAAGCGACACCGTCCATCCCGGACCTGCTTTGGCGGGAATCTCACGCGATGCATCGCGTTGGGCTGACTTGCTCCTGGTCGGGCAAGCTCCTGGGCCGGTCCGCCATCGGCTCCCTTCGAACCGGCCAGCATGGGAAACTTCACGCGTTGCGCTGAAGCAGCTCGACGCTGGCCGATCAGACAGTGTCGATCCCGGTCGACAGGATCTAAAGTGTTCCGAATTGAAAAAAGCGGCTGCAACCCGCAGCCATAACCTCTGTGGACCCTGGCAAAGATCTGATGGATCCGAATGTCAATGCAGATCAAGTTCCTCGCCTATGCCATGATGTGGGTGCTCTTGCTCGCATCCGGCTCCTTGGTGGCAATAGCAGGATTGACCATCGATAAGTACCTCCTCGCCGAAACGGTCTGCGAGAGCGTTTCGGAAATCAGGCGGGTCTCTGGCGACGAGGCTGGAGGACAAGCGAGGCTCGGGGCGCTCGCCGACCAGGCTGAGGAGGACTGTGGTAAACTGTTGGGGAAAGGCCGTGGCCCAGCTGAGCTTCGGACCCAGGTAAGTCTAAAGCGCTAGCAAGCCGCTGGAAGAGCCGCGACCTCATTCCTGTCGCTTGTCATAGACCCCGGCGGCAGGTGC
>JAAAKM020002610.1:0-13276 GCA_010016025.2 Alatinidae sp. Z8VKAUB7J3 | reverse complement strand
CTGCGTAAAGTCGCTGAGTAAAGTCACTGAGTAGAGAATTGCATATTGGCTAGCCGTGGCATACGGCGTGGTTCGATTCGTTCTTACGTTATGAGAGAAAATTGTTTACAAACCAGACAATATCACGAAAGTTATACAACTGAAAGATTTTCATTTCAATAGTAATTATTCGGTAAATAGCACCCTTAAATGAATACATCCATTTCGAGAAAAACATTCTCATAAACACACTCTTGATTCAATGCACCCCGTGACAGAGAAGGACGTATTAGTTGGCCTAATTAGTTGCAAAAGTTTTATTTGAGGGCAATATGTAGTGGATTTTTTTTAGGATGGGGTCATTTTCGTGCCTCAGCATCTGGTGTCTCTCATTGTAGCCTTTAAAATTGTTTTAGTTGTATTACTGCAAAAGGCTCCTCACAAGCATATTGTTAAAGCTATCTGACGTGCCAAGTAATCAATGTTTCTGTCTGTTATTTTTTATTCTTCAGATTGACGCTGGACCTTCAACCGAAAATGGCTGGAACGGCTTTGACATTTTCGCTCTGGGCTCTAATGTCAAATTCAATAGACGTAGTCCCAATGTTTTCGTCGATTATTCACGTCCAGAATTAACAGCCGCTATTCCAAGAGGAGCAAAAGAAATCTGGTATTGGCGATTATCACCTAGATTCAACGGAAACAAGGTAATATTCTAGTAGATTAACATGTATAGGCTACATTTCCGTTTGTATCTACTTCAATGTTTAGACGCATGTTTGTTGCTGTAGGTGTATCTGTAGCTGTATCCCGGGGCGAAAGGAGTGATGAAAGTTTTAGGGGATTTTTCATGAATGTGGTTACAATAATTGGAAGCCATACGATGTGTTGTATCTGCTCGAGCCATTAATTGCAGCAGAAAGAGGAAAGTCTCTTTAATACTGTGCCTTTTAGCTAGAGAAGCTTAATGTGCTCCAGTAAAAACCTATTAAATTAAGAAGCCTTGTCCGAAAATGTTTGGCAACAGACAAGAGGCGCAGGTTAAGCCCCTTTTCTGCCACGCAATGGTATACGAATACATAAAATATTCTTCAAAGACAAAAGGCGGAATTAGATTTTGGGACAGGTTCGGCCTGTGGTTGTTGTAATGATGGAATCTTATTGTTGTAAGGTTAGTGCCCACTACTCTTGAAATTGAGTAGAACTGGGATGTAAGAAGGTGAGAAAGAGATCGTGAATGACGGAGCATCACTCGGATTGTTAACTTTTGTTCTGATACGGATTAAATTTTTGAAGCGTCCAAATCAATAGCTATTTACGGTTGTGAGTACATCAAGTATCACGTTTACGTCCATTGTCTTGGTCCAGTAAGAGGATAGCAGAACATATTCCAAAATGCCTCTCAGTCTGGCTGATTTTTTAGCGTCTATATAAAAGCTATACATCCGTTAATATGTTACCTCGATGACGATTAAATCTTGTTTTCTCTTGATAATAACTTCATCTCTTCTTTTGCCAAGAAACGCATCTCAAGACTTTAGATCTATGCCTATATCTATGCCGATATCTTAGATCTAGCTGCACTAAATGCCAACCAGTTATTGTAGCAGCTAAAGCGACTGTGTTCAAGATGGTGTGCATACATTCATTGTTTAGCAGTTATGGATAAGGATAATACGTTTGCCATTAGCCCAAGCGACATGACTTTGGTGAATGCTCTCAGAACTTCAACCCTTGTCAATTAGCAACTTGCCAACCATACCAGGTTGCATCCTATCTGGCCGTCTCTTTAATTGGCCGACAAGATGCTCAGTTATTCTAACTAGGGTGAGTGTGTGAGTTTGCATTTTGTTAAAGAAACCTAGCGTATAGTTATAGTTTGTAGCTTCTCCGGTCCTACTTTGGATTGTGTAACTTAAGATAACAATAACTGTACATTTTGAAAAGTAGAAACGTTTCTCGTATACTGTCATTCGTAATGATATATACTGTGTTCAAATTTTTTATGATTGATAACTTTTTATTTTACATTTTAGCTGAGTTCGTATGGACGAAGTCTGAGGTACACGATTGGTTATTCATCGAGCTCTCGGCTATCAGGACCTGTAGACGGTATGTATTTTGAACATAGGCCTCGTCTTCACCGGGTGTTTGTCAGGCTGTAAACGTTCTAAAGCGACAGATGTCCTCAAAAGGGATCGCACATGAACTATTATATGTAAAACTGTCTTTAGAATTTACTTTTTCACAACTTTGAAAGTAATTCTGCAACTCACATTAAAATGTAAGATTGGTGCCTCATTCTAATTGAACATTCTTGGGTGACAAAACTTCGGCAAGTTGAATCTGTTACATTGCACTGAAGGGAACTGATTCTCTCATGGTTGCAATAGCTACACTCAAAACTGCCGAAATTCTTATTTTCTACCAAACGCCGATGAAACTTCCCGTTATAACGAATCTTGCAGCAATCAGAAATTGTAAGGCATTGTAAAGAGGGGATAATTCTAGAAGAGAGATGATTCTGGAATTGGGATGATTGAAGAAGAGGAATGAAACAAAGGCCCGTAGTTATAACGCTGAGGATAATATTTATTATTCTATGGCCGAAGTCTTCAACGATTCCAGTTTCGAAATCATTAGATGCATGATATCAAAAGCTGACATAAACTTGACTCTCTATAGTTATTTCATAACCTTCAGCATTTTTTCAACAAAAGTCTAAGCAATGTGAATACACCAGCACAACTGAAGTAAGGCGGGCGATATACCCTATATCAACATCAGTTGCAGTAATTCTTCAAGTGGGTTATATAGGTTGCTCTACACCTTCCTTTCCCTTTCTATCGCTTCGACACTCATGAATACATCTGTTGTAAAAATTCCTCCCCGTAAACGTTTTGCCCATCGCAGCTAGACACTTCTAGCTGCGGGGGATTTCGTTTTGCCGGATCTAGCTGAAGGGCTAATTTTGCCCGACAGTGTCAGGGAATTTTTGGCACGACAACGTTATTGATATGAAGTACCCTGCAGCTGCGGGGAATTACGCTAAGCTGTAGGGAATTCCCTGTAGATCCTTGATTATTAATACGGGCCAAGGATAGAAATTGTTCAAGAAGAAAGATAATTTTAGAAGAGAGATGCCTCAAGAAATAAAATTCGAGACGAGGGTTGCTTCAACAAGAGGGTATAAATACAAAAGAGAGCTGCTTAAAGGAAAGGTATGTTTAAAGAAGAGGCATGAATATAGAAGACAGATTATTGAAGGACAGTCCTGTTTTAAGACGAGGGATAAATATTCTATTAGGATATTTCATCATATAGAATGCCTGCTTCCACCTGTTATTTGTCATGATTTATTCTATTTCTCATTTACATGCCATTTGTCTTGAGAAGTTAATAATGTACAAAACCAACCGAGCGTTTCAAGAAACACAACATAGGCCTAACCTTAAAGAATTGGGCTTATGATAAACTTTTACGTTTTAGGTTGTCTTGACTTTTGTGCTTTGATGTTTCAACTTTTAATGTCATAGACGTACTTCTGTGTTGCTCGTTAGATTTTTAGAATGCTAACGTTTGTAAAGCACTGCTAATCTCTCTACCTTTAGGGCCGCATAAGTGTTCAGAAATGTAGTAATTAAAAATCTCGCTCGATAAATGCAGCTTTGCAACATAGGTCTTAAAGCAACACTTTAGGAAGTTCCCTTTTGTGGATTGCTTCTTGCCTTGGATAGCCTTAACCAGCCCGATGCAAAATATAGGGGGCTAAAGTCATGCAGTGCTTGGTAGCTTTTTGTCCCAGATTGGTGTACAGGTATTCTGTGCAAAGACAAGGCATTTTTCTTGCTGAAACTACCACAACAATGGATTTGTGAATAACTACAATTATCTCATTATATACGTTTGGTTCCTGAGCATGAGAAGTATTGAAAATTATTGACTGAATTTTTTACAAGGATGCCTTTTGTACTGCATTAAGAGCAGGTCAATTTCTGCTCCAGGTGTGCAGCAGATGGAGTTGCAACTTTGTAATTTATTTATCTATAACAATACTTGTACGACGGAAGGTTGCTCTCTCACCCAAGTGAAATTCAGAGAGGTTCTATGTAAAAATAATATAAGTGCAGTGAAAACCAAGAAACTTATCTGTAAAATTCACATCTTAAGTATAAATGAACAAGAAAGTAAAATATATTTGATGTTATCACCGATTAATAAACTTGTTCTTGAACTCTAAAATAGCCTTGGAAGACCTTATGTCCTCAGTCAGTTTATTCCAATTTACTGCTTGGAAAGAAAATCTTTGCTTGCTCCAATTTTTTCTGTTAATGATAAGGTATAACTATATTTATCCCAGATGCCATAAATATGAGTATCTTATAGGGACTTGAGAGCCATCCGGGAAACTTCAAGAGGCATATTGACAAAACCTGTGTCATACTAAAAATACCCATTACCTTGTAAGTGAGACGTAACTGATCGTGACTTGTGGCTTAGGGCAGGCTTATTCTATAACAAGATTCAACAGCAAGGCTTATTTAATGTAGGTAGTCTTAATATTAGCCCTATTCCGCACCCATGGTCTTTGTTTGAGAGGCTACCTTTCCAGATGGTGACGGTTAATTGCAGCTAATATAGAGACTGTCAAATGTGATATACGCGAAGTGGTGACTATCAATTACTTTCATCCATTTTTGCTGAAAGGATGTAATTTAACTGATTTCAATGTGTCTGGGTTTTTTTTACACTAGGAGATTTTGAAAAAAGGAACCCCGACATAGTGATAGAGGTAAGATTACACCAATTTTAAGTTAACAAAGTGTTACGTCAAGCGCTTTTTGGCCTTTTTCTCCGTCGAATTCCTTTTCTTATAAAGAAAGTGAGTAAGACGTCTTCAAACGTATGGACAAGTAGGGTGTAGAAGTGTGCAGGGCTGAAAATGGCGTAGATACGGAGTGAATTCTTGAAACCTTCGGGTATTCCCCAGTTGTCAAAGAATTGGACATCAGGTATGCAAAAATTGCTTCAGCAGTTTGATTTACAATTCATCATGGAAACGTATTTTGATCCTGTAGAGTGATTTCTGAAGTGTTTGATGTGATCAATTATTTATTTCATGAAGGGACCCCATGGAACATTTATATATTTGACCCATGTGGTACCACCCGGAGCAGGAAACGAAGTCGAAGTTATAATAGAAGAGGTGAGTGAATTTCCTGTGAGTATCGTATTTCCTCCAGTAAGCCCGTATGCAGTTTCCTTACCATTCAGTCGTTTTCTTGACAGTGGTGCTCATTAGAGAAAGATCCTTAAAAGAGTTTATCTCTTAATTTAAAGTCGGGTAAATCAACTTTGGAGACGAGTTAGTCCAGTCGGTAGACAGCTGGTCTAGCAAGCTGCAGGTTGGTAGTTCGAGCCTATGCTGTGCCTTCAATCTGAAGTCTACCACTGCAAACCCAGCAGGAAAATGGGTACCTGGCGTTAGCTGAGGAAAGATAAAAGGCGGCGAGGAAATTAACTAGACACCCTACCTCACAATGCCGTGGCTCAGGACATGTGATTATAGTACAGAGATAGAGTATGGGACTACCTTTACCTTTAAATCAACTTTAACAAAACTTTTGTACCTATTAAGAAACCAAGCACAAACTTTCTGCGATCAAATTCGTAAATAGGGGGGCAGTTCGGGATTTAAATTTTGTTATGCAACCAATATGTTTTCAGTGTTCTCAAGATGTTTTGTCTTTCCTCCCGATTTTGTATATTTCAGCAAACAAGAGAGATCAAAACACTGAATAACAATTTAAAGTTTATATAATCGTCTATTTCTTGACTTAAGCCTTTAATTCGTTAGTATATTAGAATTAATTAGACTAACTTTTTACTATGGTGCAACTTCACTGCCATAAAGCTTTGCTACTAAGACACCCCCCAAAATCAACGCAGCTGCAACCGGGCCCACTTTCAATAATAGTACTTCGTGTTTCATATTTAAATAGTACGGAAATCATGCTTCTTGAATGATCAAAGTTGCTTAATATCACTATATTTACTCCATAGCATGGAACAAGGGTCGATCTCATGGTGTGGAGTAGTAATATTTCCTTGCAATAATTCCTTCTTCCACGGTATATGTGACCGCAGTTATGGAAGGTGGACGTAGTAATGTGTTGCTGTGGAGACGCCCTAGTTTTACATATTGGCAAGTAAATTCAGATAGCGTAACCCAAGGCAGCACTTCTCATCACTTAGCATTTTTTCTGAGGAATACATATGGAGGAAAATTCCATGCAGTACTACTTATTCTATACGAAGAGAGGTATTGCCAGCAAAACGCCCGGTATTCCCTTGGATGCTCTAACTACTTGAATCTCGATCTAGTTCGATATCTGATCAACAGAGATTTAGTAAACGCAAGCGAGCAAAGATTTATGTTACGATTTCTTTAAAACGTTTTGGAGCCATATTGAGGCCATTTTCGAGGAAAATTATCTTTAAAAATGCAAGATCTATTAGGTAAAGTACAGCACGTTACCAAGGTAAAGAATTTATGTAAAAATATATACTTTATATAATACATCTCGCATTTTATAAGATAATTTTCCTTGATAATGGCCTCTAGATGACTACGAGGCTTTGAAAAGTAATTGTAACGTTTCTATTTGCTAGTTCCATATCTGTAAGGTAATCCAGAAGGCACTGTATATACATTTACGAGATGCCTTTTGTTGCTGGCTATTCTTATGATTTTACTTGCTTATTTGAATGTAATGATGAACGACGTTTACTTTACTAGGGAAGATGGCATGACCGCAATGGAAAAGCAGCTTCGAGAGCGGAGGTAATGGCGGTCCTGCTGGATGTTAAAAACATCTACATTAGAACGGAGTACGGAAAGGAATCAGAGGAACTTAGGTAATATGGAAATGCTATGAAGTAGTATTAGTATCACTATACAATCTAGAGCCTTAAAAAGATGAACCTGACGTTTAGTTTTATTATGCTTTTTTAATCATGAAGCTGCAATTTGCCTTTAATTTTTTTCAAGATCGTGGTGAGTGTGCGTTGAAAAATGACTTTATATCCCGCCCTACGTTATTCCCCGTTTTGGTGCGTTTCAAAGTTTCGTACTCAGGATAGATATCACGGAGACCGCATTCATAAAACAAAAGGAAAATTTTTAACTCACATTTTTAATCCTCATGTAATTTTTAACCCACATGTAAAATGTCAGTTAGGTGGAAAACCAAGCAAAGCCGCTACTTTGAAAGCTAGTTTCATAGCTTAATTACCCGTTTAAGTTAAAAGTTATACAATCTAATAACCAAGTACAAGGCACTTATTTTACGCACGTAAATGAATTTCACATTTTCTACGTAAAGAAAATATAATATGTGGTTAAGGATACAAAGTTTGAATATTGCGTTGATTAACTGATTTATTGTGCTGTTCGTTTTCGCCAGATAAGTTTGTTTTGATAAATGCGACTTCTAAGGCGGCAAAACAAAACAGAGATCCTTCATTAGCTAATACCCCAAACGAAAAAGAAACAGCGTTCATCAAAACCAAGAAGCCGTTGATCTGTCGACAAAAAGAATTTGCTTACAACTTACTCGTTTTTTAATAACACTAGTAACAGAAAATGTGTCGCTCATGTGCTTGTTATTTTCTTCTGTGTATTTCAGTCCTCTCGTTTCCTATGAATTATCAGTTTAAAACTTTCGTAGTTCACTCGAGACGATTGCTGTGACCAGTGTATGGTGAAAATGTTTAGCAAAGCGAGTCTATTATTCAACGCAATATTCTGAAGAAAATTGCCTAAATTAAAGAACGATTTGTAATTTCACAGCATCATGGGGTCACAGGAAGGAAGACGATGTCATTATGTGGAGTATTTCGACTAATGATTGACATAAACAAAACATAATTGATCATACGTGTACGGAGAAAAAACAACAACTTTTTACATAGTGTAGAGAGGCTCGTCTTGAACGCTGCGGAGAGCTGTACGCAGATATCCGCCTGTAGAATATTGGAAGCTAACAAGGCACTTAAAGAAATGCATTGTGTTATATGGGAGCTCAACATATGCCAGTTGGCCAAACACACGCCGTGAAAGCCTAGGTTATGGGTTTGAATCCTGATGGTAACATATCGCCTAGTTCTCGAGAACTTTCACAAAATACCTTACCTACAAATTGATAATTTCTAAACAGGTAGCTCTTTTAAAGCTGTCAAACCTTGTGTTTAAAGGAGAGGAGAAAATTTGCAAATGAAAATTTTCTGAAAACAATGAGTGGGACTGTAAGTCATTAACGTCAATAATTATGAACTTGTTTACGGTAGCATGGAGAATACGATCCTTGATATCAACTGTAAATCCAGAGACATTGTCATCTGCACACGTACTTTGCGCATTTCCACAGAATCGCGAATAAGTTGGTAGGCCATAAAATATTTATAATAGGCTGATATCATCTCGAGCCACGCTCTTCGAGTCTTATTATGACACAGTGATTCGTTTACCAATGTAGGTGCTAGCACAACTACTACAAGTTTATTAATCACATTAATTACTATTCAGAAAGATGGCTATATTCCGACTTTATGGATCTCCCTATGCAACACCCCATGCTGGGGTGTTCGACCTTTTCTTACTCAGGATAGATATCACGGAGACGGTAGTGATAAAAACAAATAGACAAATTCCACTCGCACATTTTTTAATCATCTTCCTTGTCGAGGTTGGTGAAAAGTATAGAATTACTTGCTTCAGTGGTGTAACGATGGGATGGAAGTGGGACCATTCCCCTCTTCGAAACCTTTACCTACAGAAAATTGTGAGCAATTGGGGACATCTGTTATGTGACCAGCTGTTGTTCACTTCAACTTTAACCGTGCTGCAAGAATCAGTATGTAACCGGAGTTCTATTAATCTGGTACAAGGGTAGGAGTGGGGTCTGGCGAAGGGATCTTCAGGAGCTGGCATGACCACCATTCGGAAAGTCCTACTAACTCTTTTGGCTTACTTGTCTGCTTGCAAACGAGTGCAGACTTGGTTATTACGACATTTGAACGGTCCCGGATGTATAAATGATTTGATACCATGAACGAACAAAACGTTTTGTTGACCAAGTCCTGAAATCTGATTGGTTAAAACCACTCAAGCGCAGTAAAAGAAACCTTAATTAAAACATGCGGCCGCTAGTGGAAGTGAAAATTGCAAAAAATCGCGTAATAGCTCAACCTATGCGACTTAAATACTCATGAGTCGACCATGTTAGGTATTCATTACAAAAAAGATGACCATGACTCTAAGGAACTTCATCGAGTGTATCAAAATGTGTCACGAACTCACCAAATGACATTAGAGCTCGAAGGAGAAGAAAATGCACGATAGTAAAGTCTCACCTGCTTACTTCAAGGCGTTGAAAATGGTAAGTAAAATCTTAATGAGCTTTGAGCAGTTAACATTATTTTGGAGTGATTGGTCCTGCCCTACCCTGCCCTATCCTGCCCTACTCTTCCCAATCAATAAAGCAAACTGGATTTTTGTGCCTTTTTCTGCCACTAACCCGCATTTATCGAAGTTAAAAAAATCGAGGTGACAGGGTCGACCACCTCAAGGTAATACTTACTAATAAATGGCATTGTTCTATTTTATTATGAAGTTTTTGCGAAAATGTCAAAGGATGTAACAAACTTTTCGTGGTTTACTTCGCTTTCGTATACGAAATAATGTTAAAACCTTTGGAGTTTATTTGTCCCTACTGACATTGTCTGTCTCTCAAAGAAAATTTTTCTTGCAGTTAAAGTAAATTTCCAGCTATGTATGGGAAGGTCAAAAATGTTCTGCACTCTTCATAGAAGGGGTGGTCAGAATAGACGACACTTGGCAGTCGTAATTGAAGTCACCAGATACCTGCATAACATCAATATAGGCCGATTGAGCATTCTTAAATTGTTGGAATGTTTCTTTACGTCGCCCCATAGGAGCCCCATTTTTCTACTGTGGATGTTTTATATCTAGGGGATGTTTATCAATCTAGAATTTTCGTCGTACGTTTGACGAGGACAAACGAAGTGAACCAAATTTATCAACTCAAAGAGTCTGAAAACTCAGTACCAGCATGGATACAACCAGGCTCTAGTTAAGTCTATTTTATCGCTAGATTTGAAATAACGTCATTATCAAAACAAGTAAATTTTTGCTATAGGCCTAATTAAATGGCTCAAGTCAGTGGATTGGGCGATAAATGTTCTTTAATTTGCGTACTCTTACCTCTAAATTTCTCCCACCGTTATTTTGATTCGTTGTATGATAATTTTCATGACGTGCCTTAGTTCCAACGGACATGCTACTTCTGCTGTTTTGACATCCAACTTAAATTAGACGCCGAGATACCAGACTGTCAGGCTTCATGACATCCTCTTTTATGAATGATCGATTTTGACGCGATATAAGCTATCGGATGAAATTATATAACCTACCCGTGTGGGTGCAATGTGTTGCTGGACATTTGATTAGCTAATGTAATAACTTGTATCGTATAAGCTATTTTAAGACTTTAATCTTAACGTAAAGAAACAAATATAGAGTTAAACATGTGTAATTGACGATGAGGTGACAGTTTATCATCCAGATGATAACGTATTCATTGACGGTACTCATGACATTTATGTACTCTTGAATTTTTTTCATATTTACACGTACTACTGTATTTCCCGAGTTGTGATAATTAAAAATTGTATATGCAGTAACATGTGAAGTCCAAACCGACAAAGAATCAACCTGAAAACTGTTTTGTCTTTATTGTTTACCAACAGATTGTACGGTGTGTCTTTAGGGACACGGCAAGAAAAACGAAGCACGCCAGAGGATGTTTCCGAGAGATTTATGAAGTGCAAATGTAGAGATGGAAGAAGCGGGGTGGCTTGTGAGGTAAGTTTTCTTATTTACAGGTCCAACTGACGATTTTCTGCCACCCCTGGGCATAGTAATGTAAAGACATGCAGTTTCCATTCCCATCTCAAGGGTTTGAATAAAGAGTAGTAACATATGACTGATGTAATTATAGGTTGCCCAAAATGCTGCCCAGCGTAGCCTTATTGTAAATTAAAACATGTGTCATATGAACCTGTATAAGCTGCATTTATGGAGAACACGTAAACTGTTGTAAGTTTCCCCTATAGACGTAAGTTGCGAAACGTGAAACCACCGCACGCAAAATTTAGCGAGAAGTTTCTTCGGATGAATTGAACATTTCATGACCTTGTCATTAGCTTAAAGCGGTTGATCCTATTCGTATCTTACTCGTACCCCTACCCCTCCCCCTCCTCCTCCTCCTCCTACCCCTGCCGTAATCCAACTTTGCAACCGAAAATGTTAAAACCTATTAGGTTTCTGTGCTTTTTGTACCATTAACCCTTTCTTACGGAAGTTTAGAGATCTGATAGGACACTTCCGCTATAAAGTAATGTTCACCAATTTCTAAGTATCAAAATAGTTATCCGCAGTTATCCATTTCAGAAATTGGAGGTGACAGGACCTACTGCCTAAAAGGTAGCTCAATACTTATGTAGCACCTAGGTATGGGGACTTTTGAGATTTTCACGACCAAGTGTGACGGTAAAGGGATGATACAGGCATGCATCGCCACTGAGAATCACGACGTAACGCAAGAAAATATAAGAGAGGTAATTGAAACGCCAAGTATTAAAAGACTTGGAAAACTTATTTGGGACCTTCCAAGCGACTTCCTTTCAATTTAATATTGATCCATAATGTTTGGATACAGTTGTGGAATTGATCAAATTTTAGATGTAATAAAGTTTATCTCTGAACGGATGCCAGTATCCCCATTTCTTTTTGCAGATTATGACTAAAGAAGTATGATGCGATGTAGAATTTATGGGCTGCAATATAATTTGACGGATGATTGAATTATGCTTTCAAGAGTTATTTGGCAGACTATTCCCTTATGTACAATTATAATCTTCGTATTTTCTTCTTCTATCAGCTGTTCAAACCACTTCAGGCAGATAGCCTCTTCAACTTTTCTCAACCACGTTAACCCCCCCTCCTTCTTGAAACCAATTCTTCCAACGTTTTCTCAGTCTTCCATTTTTTCTAGTCCTTCCCTTTGGGATCCGTGCCAAGCCTGTTAGCTGTTTAGTCCATCTATGCAAACGGACCCTTTATTTTAGTAGGCCCTGATTGGATGTAACAACACGAGAATGTGAAGAATAATATGTCGTAGTTCCGATTTCCGATCTCTCTTTTTGTACTAAAACCTTTAACAAAACCGATAAATCCGAATATAACACATAAAAATGTACTACTGTATGAATATAACATACATTAAAAACGAGTAACGACTACAGTTGGCAAAATGCCAACCGTTCTGTGTTGAGACGACTTCATCACATCCATGCTGTGGCGCTGAAACTTGTTGACTATGTCTGAAAATTCCAATCTGGACGGGAGAGTTCTGGAACATGTCCTTTGAACAGGCCGACACCTAATGTTACAAAGATTAAGTAAACCTGTTATCAAAATGATAATTGAGGGGTTGCTGTTGTCATAGGAGTGGTATCTAAGTTAAACAAGTTTACCTCTTAAGTTAATATTGAATTGTTACTCAAGGTAATGTTAACCTGGTTGAAAATAAGTATGCCGATCATTAGCCACGATGGACCCGATAAACCACAATCTTAGAATCCATTACCGTTGAAAATTTTCCGAGAATTATTCACAGGCCCATTATCTGCACCTAGAAATATATTTTGTATATCTGCGCCGTTCTACTTTTTAGCAAAATTCATCAATAAATTGTTATTAGCGAAAACCATTGTACAGTATGCACTGCTGGCCACGTTTTCGGATGAAACGAACGATCATCACGAAATTAGTAACAAATTTTGTCGGAACTATGTTTCTCCCACACTAAGGATTATTTAATACAGTTATGATTATTTGAATTACCAGACATAAGAAATATACTCGTCATGAAATTGAAAAGAGACGCATAATAAGATCAAGGGAATATCGTGAGAAGAGCTTAAGGTTTCCTAAGTGCATTTCTAGATGCAGGAAGTGGCCTGTAAGTCCCACTTAAAAAGATCAACGTCTGATTTCCTTCAATGGTGGTTCATCAATATTGTAATACATTAAGCTGTAACCCAGTATTTTCAGATTTGCGGTTTTCCTGGGGGGGGGGGGGGGGGGGGGGGGCGGGCCCTTTTCTAGCTTACCATTAATTGGGTTTTTTTTTTTTTTGGCGGGTGGGGGTTT
>JAAAKM020002607.1:0-13277 GCA_010016025.2 Alatinidae sp. Z8VKAUB7J3 | reverse complement strand
CTCATTTTGGGATGCGCTAACAGCGACGGGGGAAAGGTAAGGCGGATTTGGGGGGCAAGTAGGCTGGGTTCAAATGTATTTATTCACATTCAATAAAGTGCCTTTGGCCATGGTCTTGAAAGGGGTGCTTCGTGTCGATATACTTATTTTGTTGTGAATGTGACACAATGTCTCTCGCGGTCAATCTCAATTTTGATAAAGCTGAATAGTCGTCACGGGAAAAAAATGAGATTTGGCAAATCTTGGGGGGGGGGGGCATGGCATCCTCTGCCCCCTGTTCCCCCTTCCCTGCCTTCTAGTACACATGGAAGCGAGAAAAAGAATCTCACCTGGTCTGAATTTTGTATTACTTTGGCCAGAATGACGATTTCAAAAGCTGCATGAGCTTGGTGTACCTCTTTCTCAGAATGGAGAAAATGAGTAAAATGACTCATCAAAATGCCGCCGGCTGCATTAATGGCATTCTGGTGCTTGTTGTTATTGTATGCAAATATTGCCAAGGCCATCGTCGCTTTTAATTTGATAGTTTCTTCCTTTGATTCTAGCAGATCCAATACATAGCTAATGGAAAAGTCCTTCTGCTTCATGAGGTGATGCTGCGTCTGGGAATTACTGAGAACCATTTTGGCTAGCGTCATTGCAACATCCACCTGTAGAGGTATTAGATAACAGCAATAGAATGTAATAAATCTTACGCACAAAACGTATCGATATCCATACGGCTATAGGATAATAAATACATAATCCATACATACAAAGATGCTGTGCGCGACATTTTGGCAACGCAGAAATTCTCTTCCCCTTCCATTTTGTTAATCATTATCATTATTATTTTCATATATCATGGAAATTTTAACAAACTTATATTATGTACCCAAACAACACAATTCCTCCTTAGTACAGATGAGATATTACAACTTCATGGACCTTTACTCAAAACAAACCATTTACACGAACATGACCATCATATTCATCTTTGTTATTATCATCATAAAATTTATAAAAACTATAACACTCATTATCATAACCGCTACCATCACCATCAAAACTTGAATTATCGCCGTCATCATGACGATAAGCTATTACCACCTTTATAATCACTGCATCATCATCATTATCACCGCAAACATAATCATATTCATAATCATCAGTAGCATCATCAGCATTACCACCACCACAGGGCTATTTAAATAGTTATTTAGATAGCCCTGCACCACCACCATGACCACCACCACCACCACCAACATCATCATCATCGTCATCATCATCATTAGCAGCAGCAACAGCAAAAACGTCGTCGTTATAGCCAGAATAATCACAACGATAACAATTACCTTCTTTCTATTTCTTGCATTCACAATTTACTGTTTTGTCAAGTTACTGGTGGTATCATTTTGTTGCACAGGAAACTCGTAACTCGTTACATAGGAATGAAGTAAAATTGGCTGAGAATAAGCTATATGCAAACATCAGTTTACCTGTACTTCCTCGTCTGTGCTCTTCTTAAGTAGCGATGAAAGGATGACCGGTGCATCCGTTCCGCATATTTCTGACTGTATTGCCTTGTTTGACTGATGCGCAACACCAACGCAGAGATACCCTAAGACTTGAATGGCCATCACCAAGACCTGTAGGAACAACATCAAACGTAAGATCAGGAATAACATAAAGTACCTCCTCTCGCTGAAAGTGATCTTTCCCTTACTACCATAATCTTTATTACTTCATCTCCATGGCAACACTTTAAAAATACTAACACAGCGCCGTAGTGCTCCTCACCCATGACTTGTTGGTATTCCAATCTTGCTTTAGCCAGACATTATACCGTCCTGCATTTACATTATCTATCCACTTTACTTACTCCATGGAGATCAAATAGCACTGGACTTCTATCACAAATAAACTGACCGGAGTTAAATTCGAGGTTTACTCAACTTTTGATCCTTGAGGATTCGACGAAGCGAGTACCAGCCAAACCGGGGGGAGTTCTCAGACGTGACCAACAACAGGAGAGGAAAGTATTTTGACTAAACAAGGAAGAACCGATTACTGAACAAGCAAAGCTTCTTATGACAACCGTATGTGAGAAAGTAGAAAAATACTGTCTACGTAACTAAAAGGCAAGCTGACTCAATGAAATTACAAACTAGATTCAAGGTAGTCTTGAGGCAAAAATGTAAATATAAAACTACCCAACAGCACTGGATGGTTACAGCATATCAGAGGGACGCTAGTCACATGAGTAGAGCTCGTCTTAAGAGATTCCTCCTCAAACGGGAGTCTCATCTCACCTCTATTATCAACTTATTGTGACCGACAAGTTCGATTCCTCAGGGTACCTAAAGGATAGAGCAAGCTACAGCTACTGGGATCCATAAGCAACTGGACAAAATGACACCTTTTCAAAATCCATCGCACGTCCTTTACTTCCAAATAATTTCCTCTTACCAATACAATTATCAAAATCGATACAATACAATTCTGCTACCTTACTTTCTATCTCCATGCCGAGGGTAGCCTTATTAACTATTTAGAGTGACAAAATCAGTCCATAGGGTTATGTGATCGGCTCCCTTAATTTTTGAAAACAACAATTTGATGAAGAGAAAAGTTTGTCAATCAGAGTTTAAATATGTATTTCGAGTGCACACATCTTGGCCTTAACTTAGGAGATATGAGAAAATTCTCGCCATTTCGAGCTATCAGTTTTGCGCTTAACTACTTTCAATCTTACTGACGTGGATTAGTAATTGGACCTACTTGCGAAGGTTACTAAAACATTTACATTGACTGATCATGTCAGATATCCAAGAGCTTAGGGTATATAGGACATCGCCTGAAGCTACAAAGTAATGATATATGTCACCTTGGTGACAGTTACTTCATGGGAGGTCTCTCGATGATTTGTACCCTATCAGAAGTGAGCTCAGTCAAGAGGCCCTAAATTAGCAGAAAACAGCAGAACAGCTTCATTGTTAAATGGACAGGTGGTGTTTTCACAAGGAATACGTCTCGCGATCGTAGCTGTGCTCCTAGGAGGTTGAGGGAGTGCAGCGACCTTGTCAGAAATATGGGACCTTTAGGAAGCGCAGTCGCCCACTGAATGAAGAATTTAGTTACGTAACGTATTAGTTTACCTTTATATCTTGTTTGCATGTTTCCTTTCTAAATTCAACATTAAATTCATTAAATTGAGGATTGAGAAACGATTAAGAGTCATTCTAAGCAATTCTGAACTGAATAGGTCGTCTCAAATTTCTTGGGAAGCACTTCCGGGCCCCCTGATACTGTTCCATAAACATGACTGCATTAGAGCCCCCTTTCAAAATTTTAACAAAAAACCATTACTCTCAACTTACACTGTCATGCGGTGAAGCAAGCCTCAAGCAAGGAAAGCTCAAGAACTCAGCAAGACTGCCTCTCACTACTCGTGGTCATTGGTCCGATGAAAACATACACCACACGGTCAAAATGAAAATCTAGCTAGAAAGACTCTCAGAAACGAGAGTTTAAATGTTGCTGCCACCTTCGTTTTTGTTGGTTAATCACATGGTATGGCTCGCAACGACAAAAGCACAAATTAATGGTGAAAGCAGTTGGAAAGTTGTGATATGCTATGATGTTCGACTATGGGTCCAACCTATACTTGAAGGGCTAGCTAGGGTTAAGAATGAGAGATTTTCCTATCTCCAAATAACACGTCGAGACGACTTTGATATCTGATCTCGAAGACTTTGTATGAAATGGTGATAGCTATGGTTTTCAAAACTACTCTATGTAAAACTAAACTGAACTAGAAGGGCTAAGTTCGACCTTCACCTTTTGTGGCAGACATTTATTGACGTTGCCCTATAATGACAAAATGGACACATTTCCATTGAAACAGGGTGTGATTATTTTGCAAATACTTTTCGTCTTTGGATCTAGCAATTTACAAAGATGATCGGTGCAAAGTCCAAGTCTCCACGAAAATGCTTAATGGTGTTTGTTTTATCGCGTATACGTATAAAGTACGGTATTGTTATTTCCGGGTAAAAAGCTGCCAAATATTCTTAAACAAACGTAAAAACGGGAAACTAAGAGTTCTAGCTGTTTCTGAAATCGCTATCGAAAGTAGTTGAAAATGTTTAGGTGATGGATTGTTATTTCCAAGGACGGAATGAGAGTATTTCCAATTGACAACGATTTTATCCAGCCTGTAGACTGACAAAAGGACTCAATCATGAAATAGGGCATCTATTAAAACTGCTATGTCCCTGAAAGACTGATCATAGCAGATAAAACGACTGCAAGTGCACGTTCTTCGGGCCAGTGGCTACTTCACCATTTCCCAAAGTTCGCATGTACACCATGTGTAAAATAAACCACCATGGTCGAAAACATTAGCCAAAACATTAGCCATGGTAAACACTCCGATCAAATAAACGGGGAAAACGTTATGTCATGTCCAAAGATTTTTCGAGACTCGACGGGCATTTCGTACGCTCTTCCTTAAATTTCACGGTTCCCTGTGAGACTTTTGAACTGGCTGAGCACTCCGCGCCCCATGTTGCCTTAAAATTTCGTAGCTTTGTGATAAATGAGGTCAGGACGCTTTTGCACTTCATCAGGGTCATCTGGTTTTCTTATACTTTACTATTTGATTCCTTTAGGATTCTCAATACATCAGAAAAACTGGCGGTATCATTTTCAGGTCTTTAAATCTGGTGATAAATTCTTCGCCATTTTCCCTCAGGAGATAAAACTGAGTTATACAGTGCCTGGACGCGATTCAAAACATACGGCCTTAGAAAATCAAGTTACATCAGTACACAAGAAAACTCTTTAGAAGTCGTCGTTATTGTCCAAGCAAAGCTGGCGAAACAACGTCGTTTTTTATATGACCTGGCTCTGTCACGATTCGAAGGCTTCTTGCAGGAGGGTCTTATGTATGTAAAATACAAGAGATGGCTATCAGCTCTGGTATTCCCCGTCTCATTAAAGCAATTAAACAACCATATCTTCTAGCCATTACGAAAACTCCAACCGTGGAAAATTTAATTAGATTTATTCTCTTCCCATCGAATTGTTTCAAAAGACATGATAATGACGGCTCAGAAACTAATTATAGTAAAAAATGTCTGAGCAGTCGAACAGGATGGGCTCAGTCCGTCTGAGATTGAACACTTGTCATGGTAAACGATGGTCACAAAAGGGCACATTAAAAAATTGCGCAAGGGCCGCTCATTTTAAGTTTGTCGGGTCAGTTAATTTGTTGTTGGAAATGTTCTACAGGAAATAGGCTGCAATAGAAACTCTAGAGCGTTCATACAACGATGAAATACATTTATCGGTTTATTACTTAAGTGATGCATTGAATGGTCAACTGATCGAGTTAATAATTGATTGATTCATCTGATCTTATTGATCAATTATCGATTATTTGGCTAATTAATTACAAAATGCATTAATCGATCGATCGGCTTATTAATAAATTGATCGCATATTTGGCTTACTGTAGGACTTACTAGCTGATTGAGTAACAAAAGTAAGTTCATTAAATTCCAAAATAAATGATACTGGCAAAATAAGACCAACAAACCTTTTTCGATGTTTGCTGTACGTTATTCCTAAGAAGCCTCACCAATGCCCCGATGCCACCACCCTCTGAAATTCGGTTTTGATTAGGCATGTTGTCTCTTCCGAGAGCAATCAAAGCCATCCCGGAGACATACTGCAGCTTTTCGGACTTGGTCATCAACATGTCCACCAAAATGTTGATTCCGATTAATTCAGCTATCATTTTTTGCTGCGGAAGAGAACAACCAGCGAGTGCCCATAGCGCCGTGGCGCCTACAATGGAAGAAGAGACAGGAATTACCGCTGAAAATTACTCTCTTTTAATCTTAAACGAACAAGTTTAATATGAAACTTCGACACACGGTGACATCGATATTCGACTACATACATCAACAAAGCACAACAAAATATGGCATGAGCAAAACAAGTACTAATTTATTTTTCTTACCTTACCAATGATATCGACTTAGTAAATTTGCCAACTTGAAAATCGTAGGTGGAGATGCCACCCCTATATTTCGAATAATGATGTTTAAAAAAATACACCTTCTGTTAACTGGGGAGGATTCCTCTACGTCAACCCCGTCCTATACTTGTAACTAAAGTCATTCTCAAGGTACTTTAGCTAACGTTCTAGAATGAAGGAGTGGCTGCTTCACACAATTTTTAAATTTTCCAAAAAATTGAATGCTTTTGTATAGTTTACATAGCTGGAGCTGCATTACGGGCTTAAAACTTATAATATAATATTTTTGACTTTCCTACCTTGTTCTTTCATCTCCATAGCCCATAGTTTTAACAACCGTATTAACGGTTTTGCGCCATCGTAGAGGTTCAGTTCCTCTTGTGCTACTGGGTTCTCGTGTGCCAGGGCTTCCAAGGCCTTAGCAGCTTTCAACTGACAAGGTTGTTCTTTGCACCGAAAGAGTAGAACAAGCTGTTTCACGGCACCATTAATAACAAACTCATCTTGGTTCTGTGTATGGTGATGACCAACTGCGGCAACGCAGGCAGCGCTGTTGGCTTGCAATCGTCGTGAATTGTGACCTTGAATTAATGTGAAATTGATTATAACGATGAACACTGTTTAGGATAAATAAAGCCACAGTCACATGAAGAAGACTGTTATAGCCGTTACTACTCTTGAAGTAGAAAACAAAATTGATTCTTCATGTATCATGCGGTACATTTGAAGACGTCTTTATTATACTAATGACGCTTTTACATTCAAAATTCAAAAAGCAGAGGTTTAAAAAGGAATACAAGCAAACACTTTAGAAGTGACGATATGAAACAGACTTAAGAACCTTGTTCTTGATTTCTGACCTTCAATTATATCCTTCATGTCAGTTGTAACATCTTTGACCATGAAAAGGAAGATTATGTGCACGGATAATGAGTAAGCACCTCACGGGCACTAAAATATATCATTTGAAGCCCCTATCAGGGTTCAGTTAAGGGGCTTTAGACTGTTTTCTCAAACTCCTCTCTTAAACGAATTCATACAAACAATTTACCGTCAAACTGTTTTCGAACACCAGTTATAAATGACGACTATTAAAGCAAACACTACCGGAAAATATAGATTCTAAACTGGAACGTACTTAGCAAGTGTATCAAAGTGGGGATGGCTCCGCAATTAGCGAATTCCGTTTGGTTCTCGACATTTTCTTCGACAAGAAGGCGGAGTGCATTAACAGTATTAACCAATACATGCTCGACATCCGACAGCATCAGCCCAACCAGCGACGACACACCACCTAAATGCAACAAAACCCGCACAAATAAAAAATATATTTCAAAATGTTACTGAAGGATTCTGGAGCAGTTAAATTAGAGAAAAACGTTTGTAAAAAAATACGATATCAGTGTAGCAAGTCTTCAATTTACTCTATATAAACAATCAATCTTGTCACTTTTACTTAGATTGTAAGTCATAGCCGACTCTGGCACTATCGGTGCAGCATTATTATCTACGTTTGCAGGAATGCCCAAATATTGAAAGAAAACATTGACATGGGATAACACTCCCTACTCACAAAACGCAACCTCGAAACAGCAGCAATAGTAGCGAAAAACCTTTAACGTATTTTAAGTATTATCATCCAGTTAAAGTAATGCACAGTTTGCCGTTGGTTGACACCTTTACATGTTGATCGATGCTAAGATATGTAAGATGGAACACATAAATTTGGGGCCGGAAAGTTCTAAAGTAAGCCAAACCAGGGGCCCTTATTTTGGTGGTTAAAACTGTTTTAAATTTCCCCGTTGATGTCTGAGCATTTTCCCACTAGACAATTATTCGCGACGCTTTCCACTGCATTGAATAATTTACTACGTTTTTCATCGCTAAATGTTGTTTACGTTTCAAAGTGAACAATGTTGGAACCCTTGTACGAAAGAGAATTAGAAACTGTTTATTTCTTACAATTTTGCGTTTGTCGTACGAAACATTCCAGTCAATTGTAAAGTTGCAGCAAGATATAGATAAAAGTAGAAGGCAAGTTCTTGTTTGAGGACTGCATAAATCAACAGCTGTGACGGTAACCTTCAATTAGTCAATCGCCACCGCATGTATTCGTGTGTTTCTTATAATCTTGGCGACATTACATTCACTTTTTACAAAAAAAGAAAACCAGCAGCATCTTGGCGACTCGACTTTTGCGTCGGCGAATTTCCACATATTGAGGTCAAAATCAAAATATCTTGAATACATGGTTTTAGCCGTAAATATTGAAAAAACAGCAATATCTAACTAAAATTAACGATTTTCTCTTATTTATGTACGGAAATAATTCTGCTGTGTAGTCAATAGTTCACTCGCCTCCCGTCTAAATACTACATAGGGTCGTGTATATCCATGGGAAACGTGGGGGTGCATGAATACCATCTGTAAAAGATTAAGAGAGCGCAAACAAGTAAGACTATTCATCAACTACTTTGTCGTAATTTTCAAATGCCAAACGCTCGCTCCAACACGTTCCACACTAAATTATTTATCCCTGCATAATAATTATGATCATAGAAATCTGCAACCCACAGGCCTGTCTATACATGGTTTATACACAACGGCCGGGAGGTCGGCCTAAGTAAGTATACACGACTGTAAGTTGTCGAACCAAACAGCGTTGACGTTGACTTTCTAAGCAGTATTCTGTGCAATTTACACATATTTCTAACGTACACCGAGCCTTGCTGTATGCAAGAGATCATTAAGTTTATGTTTAAGCGGTTTTTTTAGTCTTTCGGTCATAAATGTGTACAAACAAATCTGATTGGACGGTGAAGACAATTTTGGTTAGTTCTCCGTTGGCATAATGGAAATGAGAACTGAAGTTATTGCTATAGACTAATAGTCCAGGCGTGGAAAGACAGGCATCAAACTACAATGTTACATGAATGACGTAAACAACAACAGCTGACAGAATTCTAGAGCCTAGGCATGAACAACAATCGTCGATATGTCACTTCAGACAGTAATAACAGCGCTCGGTTTTCAAGAACATATACAAAATATCTACAAATCAACTAATTACACAAATTTGTACAAACCTTCTGCTGCAATCTGCTTTTGGTATTCATTGATACAAGCCAAGTCAGCAAGCACAACTGCTACTCGAGAGTGGACCGTAACATTCGTTGAATGCAGCAAACTCACAAGCACAGGAATGGCTGCGGCTTCTCCAATTGCCATTCGAACCTCGTTTTGTTCTCCTACGTTACACAATATCGAGGCTGCAAGAGATTGGATAACAGCACTATCAGACTTTAACAAATTAACTAAGGCTGGAATAGCTTTCGCTGACAGCACTGAATCCCAGTTCGAATGAGGAGGGAGCGTAAGTGATTCAATACATTTCGCTGATTTCTCTTGCGCGTAATTCCGATCTGAAGTCAGCATGTCAACAAGCGCTTTCCATACTGGCACATTCGGAAGTTGAGCGTTCACTAGAAATTCGAGAATATTAGTGTGTTCTCCAAGAGCTGCTAGTTGCACTAACCCATTGCGCTCGGCATCCATTGCTAGTACATTGGCTCCGTACTCCAATAAGCATTGCAATGCCTTTAAAGCACCACTTGAGGCCGTTAGTAGCAATGCACTCGTGACAGATCGATTTAATGTTCTAAGTTCAAGTAATCCTAGATCCCTATTAAGAAGAAGCCGTATACAGCTAACATTATTAAAGAAACTGGCATAATGAATAGATGCAAATCCAACTGCGTCAAAAGCTCGCATATCGCCTTTGAATGCAACGATACTAGCTAAGCTCTCTAATGCACCAGATCTCGATGCCAGGTGAATCGGTATAACACCAGTTGCCGAGGAGTTGTTGAATTTTTTAACATTAATATCGCAGCCCATAACAACCAGTTGTGTAATAATTTGTGCTCTATTCATCATGGCTGCATGATGCATTAATGAGAAGCCATGGTGATCCTGCGATAAAAGGCGTGATGCTGGCTGCCTCCGACACATTGTATGAAAAACAGCCACTAAACCACGCTGCGAAGATGCTTGCATTCCTGCAGGGATCTGTTTTAGTCGAACTGTTCTTTGGTATCCGAATCTCTTTCGAAATTGTTCATGTATTTGTGCTTCCATCATTGGTAATCGTTTTGGTTTGAGTTTGGCCATTTCGTCACAATAAGCATGGATCCATTTCGGCGCTTTCGGTGGCAGTGGGTAATATGTTTCAAGTCTGAATGCGACTGCATAATACGTGCTCCCCTGAATCTCGACGGGAGGTAATGGATAACTGTCAAGCATTGGTCCGGTAGACTTCGCAATTTTTTGAAGCATTTTCTCAATGCCGTCTATGATTTCTAATTTCTTCTCGATAATTACTTCTTTCGGTAAATTAACATTCAGGGGTGTGTCTTTTTCAAAGTAAATACCACCATGTAAGCTATGGTACTTTTTGCTCACATCAAAGTTTTTACATTTAAGATCAGGTAGTACCACGATCGGAGGAAGTTCCCGATCCGTTTTACACTCATCGTGAGTTAATGGAGGCAAAAACGAACTTAGATCAGGGACTCGACCTTTCCTCTTCAAGCCAATAAATAAAGGAATCAAAAAGCTGATAAACTTTAGAAGAGTTAAATCTCTTGATGTTTCTTTCCTTACTCCAATTGCATTTTCCAAAAAGTTTTCATGGTAAGATAGTCTCTTCTGCAAGCGTTTGTAACCTGCAAGGTCAAGCTTGTCTGCTTTCAATGAACTACTTACTTCATAGCATGCATCCAAGACAAACATATTTTGAAACTGTTGCACAGTGTTTTGCCTGAAATAAATATGCATACCTATATCATCAATATGTTTCATGAAAAACTTTCTCTCTTCAACGACTTTAGAATTACGGGTATCATCAAGGTCACTCGGGAGGGAGTCATATATTGAATTTAATTCTGGCTCTGTTGTGATATCTAACAGCCCGGCTTCGGTCCAGACAAGGTGAAAATTTCGTTTTGTCTCGGGCTCTCCTGTCATTGTATTCAGATTAACTCCATGCCGCCATCGCTCTGCAAATTTCGCTCGTTTTTCTTTTGGGAAATAAACACCATGCCATAAACTTTTTAAAATATAGTCCACTGATATCATCAGCTGGCCCACTCTCGTGTCATGATAACCCGGTGGCATCTGGCATGATGTTGATTGGTCAAAATTTGTTTCCATAGAAATGAAAGGCGTCTCGTTTAGAACATAAATCCCAAGAACTAATTCGCGAATGATTTGGTGGATTTCTCGAAGTTCTAAATTCGCTACATCTGCCTGCGTAGGTATTAAGACAACAACATTATCCAAGTTATTGGGATCGACATTTGTGATTAATCCTGGAGGTGAATCGACGGCGATTCGCGTATCGTCTCCTGACAGCAACCAATCCAGACCTGAACACGACAAAACCTCCTGGATGTCATCCCTGTCAAATTTATCGAAGTAGGTTGCAGCAGCTCTAGTGGCTGCAATACTATTAAGGTGATCCTCGGTTTCATTGATTTTTTCTAAATATTTGCCTCCTAAAATGGATGCGAAATTTTGAATATTTCTGGGGTCAGAGTCTTGTTTCTGGAAAGGGATGTTCAAAGATGGCTGTGACGCAGTGCGTTGAAATGTGACTTCAGAGCCTCGTCTTCTCGTCTCCATGTTTCATCCTAGTCGCAGTTTTACTTGAATGCACTTTCTTATTTTCTGTATACTGTCCTTCGCTGGGGTAGACATGGTTCTTTGCACTGTACTGTAACAATAGGAAAAAAAGTTAAATGAAAAGCTTTATTTAAGCTTTATATCTGTTTATAGGAAGACTTAAATGATGATAAGAGTTACTGTTTAAGGTCGTAGGGTGATAGATTTCGTTTTGTACTCAAATCACAAATAAGTGACAATTAAATGGCTGTCAGATAAGAGCGTTATTCCTAAATCTACATCAATTACGCTCGGCGTTTTAACTACAGGGGGCTGCAATAATCATAGGAAGGACGATAATAAAGCTTCGTGGAGGCTCGTGAACAGTCATTGAGAGTGCTTATGAGAAAAGGGCCTGCTTGCAGCTTCTATAACTTCTCTTTTACAACAAAATAAAGTGACGTTATATGAACCAAAACAGTAACAATAAAAGGAAAAGGGTTGGGTGCTCAAATTTAAATCAAAGATAATTAAGAAGCAAGGTGATCGGGAAAATATTTCAGTGTTAAAACCCTGAGGAAAAGTGTTATTCAAAACGAGGGAGCACAAAAACGTTTAGACCTAGCTTCTTAAGTGTTAAGTTTTCAGGCAATTTTGTACATTTAATTCTCAAACACCATTTTCAACTGATTATAATGGTGGCAGTTAAACGTAAGACAAGTGACAAATTCTAGGGCACTTAAAAAGTAACAGTTAGTGGTTAGGGTAAAGTGCTTGTTTCCGTTGCCTTCTCTTAAAATGTAGCTATTATTATGTCCCTCAAAGCAACCTTAAATGGCATCAAAATTCTTTAAAAGTTGTAAATAGATCCACTTCTGTTTATGTTTGCTATTTGTAACATGTAATCCTCCAAGCGGAATAACCAAATGACAGAAGGCTGGATCACTTGCTTTATAGATGATTTTGATTACCAGTCATACAATTTCGAATCTCTTCCCACAAACTCAGAAGGTTTCACAAATACTTGACTTACACTTTATTAGCTATCTTTACTTGGAAACTTTCAATGCAATGGAGCACACTAAACAACGTTAGAACGAGAAGTAAAAGTGTTTAGGTATCTTGACAGTTCAATTTTGATAAACTGTTGAGTAATGAATTTATTAATTCATGTCGCATCATATGTTGCTGCTGTGTAGTTATTTCACTCTTACTCTTGGGAGGCTAATAGGAGGGGGGTTGGAATAAGGGTTGGAAAAATCCCCAAAACATAATAAACATGAGGTTGGAATAGACGGAGGGAGGGGGGTTGGAAGTCATGGTAGTCTCCTACACCCCTTTCCAGGATTTTAAAAATGTTCCCCTTAGCCTCCTGCTCAATGACAGTGTTATTGCTAACATCTGTAATGTGCCTCTTCACACTTCTTTGAGCCTCGTAAAAGGCCACCTTCATCTTTTCAATGTGTGGTTTTCATATTTTAATAAAGACATTTTCTACTTGCTTGCTAAAGTACCTCCTCAAAAATTTGTCATGGGTGGGAGATTACTTAAAAATTAATAGGTGGGGGGGGAATAACATTATCCAGGGTGG